>VZTU01008188.1:7499-71091 GCA_013400835.1 Zapornia atra
AAAAGAGGAACCCCATTAATTTGCCAGTTCTGCAGGCCTTCTCTTCTATCTTACTATCTTAATAGGGAAAGGCCATTCATTCAGGGCAGGAGAGGCTTACTCATTTGGGGTTCAGTGCCTCTGCGCTCCTGTGATCCCAGCTCCCTGGGAGTAAGGTCATCCTTGGATGTGTCCCTGTTTTTTATGATACATCCTTTTTATATCCTAAACGTGTACACTTTAGGCATAGGAGTATCTAATCTTCAAAGCAGTATTTTCATCTTTCCAAACAACGAGGCTTAAATATGAAGCACCATCTATCCACTGTGTTTTAAGTGTATCTGTAAAGAGCTCCATCTTACTGAGACAACACACCAGTATATACTCCTCAAAAATATCAGGCTGTCCACCTCACCTTTGGGTGTCATATAAGCAGGGAGAGATCCAATCTAGGTTCAGGCTGTATACAGAAATATCTTATAACCTTCCTGAGCTGTATTTTTCCTTCTAGGATTGTTTTATGATCATGGTGCAACTTGTCCAGACTTCATGCACAGAGATACTGGAGTTGCTAACAGACTGCTTTGATTCATGACTCTACAGTGTGAAAGGTTCAGAAGGACTTCTCCAAGACAAAAAAAACCCTCACCAGCATAAGCCACTAAGAGGTCAAGGTTAAAGGTTTACACTACATACTAAAAGGTCTGATGGAACAGACGGGGTTTTAAGTCAATACATCTCAGCATCAGGATAACGCTGAAATGATGTTGAAACACCATCAGTCTTTCTAGTAAACAAATTACAAAATAGCCTAGATATGATAATGGATTTCCCCCTCCCCCAAGTTATTTTTAGAGTCTCACATCTGCCCTCCTACATGCTTGTCCAGTAGCAACCTTGATGGACAAACACTCTTCCCCCTCCCTTTCAGGAAAACACAGGACAGATGGTATTGGAAGTATTTCTGAGATAACAAGTTTTACACTTTTTATAAATTCACTCATCTTCAAACTGTGACAGCTGTGAGTTTCAGGATAAAATAGAAATGATCCAGAACTTGTTCATCTCCTTTCTCTAGGGTCCCTGAAAGGTCACACAAATAGGTCTCACTTCAAAGTTTCCCACTACATGTGAAATGTATTTCTTTCCCAAGCCCAAGCTCACTGGTATGTAAGAAAGCAGCAATGAACCTCCCTGCTTTTTTTTCAAATTTGCATCTCAGACCTGTATTGTGAATTCAGGATCTTCTGGATCCATCTGTGTAGTATATCAGACAGTATTTACCTCCAAGGTCTATTTATAGCACTAATTACATTCCCTCATTCCTCCCATACTAGTGTTCACGGCAACGTTACTAGCCTACGTTATCTACTCCCACTTAGTCTCTCATGTTAGATTGTACTTCTACACCCTGGTTATCATCATCCTCCTCCCCTATATCCTGTTTGGTTTCAATTTCTCCTTCTCCAGCATAGCTGACCAAAACTGGCTGTGTTTGCTTAAAAGCACTCTGGAGGACACTAGCACACCTCTACTCCAGGAAGGTAAGTCTCATGTGCCCTTGAGTCACACCTGCCAACATCTCAGCATCACACAGCAGGTTGACGGTCCTCCTCTGCCTGGAGAGAAGGCCTGAACCCTCCCCATGCCAGTGCTTCAGCTGGATAAACTCTCGTCTACGTTTGCCACCTGCTCCCAAATCCACAGCTTCATGCTTTATGCAGTTAAGTTCCGTTCCACTTCTAGTCCTCTGTTTCTCAAGGACGTTCAATTTTAGTTGTGTAAAAAAAGCCCTCATCTTCTGTGTTAAGGGTTCCTCCTTTTCTGTACCACCTACAGACTTAATCAAATTTAATCAATTAGTCGAAACGTGTCAGTGAAAACACTAAGCAAGTCATTCCTAAAATGAGTGAACAACTATAAGGTAGCCAGACCTATTCCACCACTAAATTGCTCCACCTATTTCACCACCACATAGCTAACATCCTGCAAGCCAACTGCTATCCAATTTACTGTTCGAACTACTGATCTCCATCTTTCTCTGCTCGGTAATCACTTGGCATACCGTGGAATGCATTACAAAAGTCTAGATGAACAATATTATTAGCAGTTTCTTGCCTCAGAACAAAGCCAATCGGCCTTTTAGTTCAAGTGGGTCCATCAGGTAGCTTTTTGAGATGCTGATGACGAGAATAGCCCATGATTAAGAAAAGGGCATGGCAGATATAACTGCTCTGGTTGTAAACACTTAAAAGAGAACAAGGTGATGAGTAAAAGCATGAATTCAAAAATAATACATTGTGTCAAAGCAAATTTCCTTTACAAATAAAAAGAGCAGGCTGAGAAGCCAATCCACATCCTTACTTAAATGATGCTGCCCCCTCAATGATGCTCACATACACAAGCTAAAGAAATTAGACCCAAGTGAAACTAAAGGGGATGCACATCAAGGAAAAAGAAGGAATAAACAAAAACAAAACCAAAGGAACCCCACCAAACATTCAGAAATCCTCACTAGCTCACTGGCAAAAAAATGTGGTTCCCAAAGTCACCTACACTGGATCTGCTCTTACTGTTTTCATTAGCGACCCAGATAAGGGAAGGGTTAGATGAGATCTTAGGGGAAGTTCTTTACAGAGAGAGTGGTGAGGAGCTGGAACAGGCTGCCCAGAGAGGTGGTGGATGCCCCGTCCCTGGGGGTGTTCAAGGCCAGGTTGGATGGGGCCCTGGGCAACCTTGTGTAGCTCCAGGCCTGGAGGTTGGTGGCCCTGCCTGTGGCAGGGGGTTGGAGCTCTGTGATCCTTGGGGTCCCTTCCAACCCAGACCAGTCTATGATTCCATGATAGATCAGAGACCACGTTTATTGCAGTGACAACCCGTCCTGGTTCTGGCCATTCAATTACCAACTGCTGCGAGTTAATGGTATTGTGCTGTGATACTGGGACACGTGACTGTTCGTATACCCTGCCTGGAACATTCTTAAGGCCTCAGCTGGAGTCTTCGAAGCGACCAGAGCTTTGCATATTGTTCTTCAAGACAGGCATGTGCTCCAGAGGGAGCAGCAAAACAAGCAGAGTTTTGGAAAATACCTGGGATGAATACAGACTGGAGAGACTGGGTGGGGAAAACAAGAGCTGGGTGTGTCTCCAGCTACGAAAACAGGATGCTGCAAGGAATAATTTCTTAATCTCTACAGCAGACACAACAAATTTTAAGGGCCTTAATTTAGATTAGATGATCTCAAAGTCCTTTTCAGTCTTCTGATTCCAGGAGTCGCTTACCTCTCCTAAATAAGACAGCCTTTAGAAACACATACCCAAATTAATGCTATATTTAAGTCTGTTTTCATTATGCCATCTGCCTCTCTGCCCAACTCCTCTGACCAACATCACCTACTTCATGGCTTCTTTCTTTTTTTCTCCTTTCCCCAGAATGCCTTCCAAAGCTTTACATATTGTCAGGGCAGACTGACAGTCTTTTAATTACTTGCATAATTCTTCCTTTTCCCCCTCTTTATGTTGGCACTACTTTCTCCAATCAGCGGTACCACCCTGAAGGAAAGATTAGCTAAAATAGTTACAGTCAGCACTAATTCTTTCCCAATTCTGAGGTGGAAATTTCTCTTGCTCCAAGTATTTTACGATCCTTAAGTTCCTTCTGGTTATAGTAATTTCCATTCTCTTATTCTCATTACACATCTTGCCTTTTCCTCTGTTGTTATCATCATCCTTACTGAAAATGAAGCCAAACATACTTAGTGTTTTAGTGTTGTATTATTGCTATTCTCTACCCTTCCCACCATACAAAACCACGGCCTTTTTATTTGTTTTCACATCATTTGCAAGATCAAATGTGGCTTTTAGAAACAAAGAGATCACAATTAAGCGTGTTGCTGTCATCCCCTCATCATCTGCAGCATTCCTGCCCCAGTTGTACTGGGTATCCTCAGGCTGGCTATTCATCCATTTCGGTCTGCAGACCAGGAGAACTCCTTCTTACCTGGGATTCAGTTTCCAGACAAATTTTACATATCTGTCACTGCAAGAAACTGAGTCCTCAGGCTCCCCACACCCGTGACGAGTTCTGCCTATTTCAATTTCCCACTAGGACTCAAAACCTAAACTCCAAACCAACTGCCCTGTATTTTTGCACCTATTTCAAACGAAATCAACTCATGATTACCAACTAACTGCATAAATTTAAGTTCCACTTCACACGATTAACTGTAAACTGCCACTGAATGGGAAAGTCCTGAACACCTCCCCAGTCCCAAGCACCTCCTCTGGCACCAAAATCCATCAGAGCTGCCTCCCCAACTGACTCTAGAGTCACCTTGCCGATGTAACTCACGCCTTGGCTGTGTGGCTGCCAGCATCAGCTGGATGAGGGCAGAAAGAGTGAAGCCAGCTCTTTCGGCAGCTGATTAAGCATAAAGTGAAACTGAAGCCTCAATCCAAAATTGTTTTCTCAAATATCCTCATTGCTTTTCAAAATGAAGTCTGAAGCACCGCTGATTTCCTGTTGGTTCAGTGACTAGTTTAACGAAGAAACTTGCCAGCAATCACATCCAGGAATACCTCGGCCCTATCATTTCTTCTCTAATCTCTACCTGGGAAAGTAAACCACCTCATAACAAGCCAAATTTATCTAACAACACTACAGAGATCCCTATCCCTATTTGAGTCAAACCCCGGGGCTACCAACAAATTCTTTACTCCTTCTGTCATCTTTCTCCAAAGTGATTTTGAGCCAAACTGATTCTGGTCTGTCCTTTTCACACCGAGGTGATTTTTTTTTCCCTGTCTACTGTAAGATTACTGCTGCACAACTTTTGCTTTTGTTCAGTTATTTCTGAACAGCACAAAGCACTTTAAATACATTTAGCCCTGTTATTAAGAGGATTCTACCACGCTTCTGACATTCAGATGTTTTATACTGCAATCTCTATCAGAAGCTGGGATTTCTCCATTTTGCTGTCCAGGCTCTTGATGTGTATACACAACATTTCACTTGTTTCTTAGTAACCACATCCCATTATCCAGCAAAAACCTTCTCCTAGCTGCAATGCCTGACTATTATTTTCCTTAATCTTGGAGGTCTTTTCCTTCTCAATTAGTACCCATCCTTCTACCCACTGGCACTTCTCCATATGCTGAGTACAACCGTTCACCCGACAGCTCTCTGCTGAGAGCTGAGGCCTGAATGGAAGTTGCACAGGCTGGCCAAAGCTTTTTTTCCCCTGCGTGGAAGTTCCCAGCCACTGCACTAGGCACCTCCTCTAAGGGTGATTTTCCTAGGTACCTGGGGGCACAGCCTAGCTGCAAGAGCAATCTCAGTGCTCTCTCCTTCAGGGATTGTAATTCCACTTGAGATCATCAGATCATCTAATTTATTTCTTCTCCAGTACAGTATGCACATCTGTAACCCACGATGGTAGAAAAATTGCTGTCGTTTATCCTATCATGAAGGGTAATGACGGAGTCTTCCCTTCCCACTCCTACTCAAATCCCTTCAGGATCTTTCTCAGCTTTCTCATTTTTCCTTATCTTTCCATTCGGCAACATCAAAAGTCCCACCAAGAAGTCTGCCGTTCCTGAGCCTTCCCTAAATTCTTGGAGCTGGTTTCAGTTTCAGCCTCATCACCAGTCGCATTTGAGGCTCCCCCCCTTTTTTTTTCCTCTTCACTTTTGAACTGTATTAGTGATTTCATGCATACTATATTTAGTCATCTTTATTAAATATGCCATTTTTCAGGTTCCCTCTGCTGCTCCCTTGATTAATAACCCTCATCCCTTTCAAGTCCTTGCCTTCAAAAAAGGACACACACTAAACTCCCTTGACACACTCACCAGTTACACAGCAACTACTTACCAGCCGCTTGACTTCTGAAACCTTTAGTGTAAAGGAAGTTCAAGCCTTTGTTTAGCTCAGCTCTGCTTAGCAGCAAAAACTGGTCCCACACTCAAATGCTGCCCATAAGTTCCATTCAAATCTCTGGTCCTCAAGAAACACAATTTGCTTCCCAACCCCCTGGGAAAGGGTCCTATGCTGGCTTTGCTGATCCCTACTAGAAGCTCAGTGCTTTGTAACAACCCAGACCCGTCAAAGATGCCTGCTTGGCTATTCCCATGGAAGTCTATCCAGATTTGGCACAGTGAGAAGCCTAAAAAAAAAATAGTAAAGGAGTTCACAGATGTTTAAGTGAGAAATGCCTACAAGCAAGGGGCTGTTTCCTTTCCTGGCAGTCGCTGCTCCTGACTAGCGAGGGCCGTGGCCTCCTGAGATGAGAACAGGAAGTGTCCCCCTTCGCTGGCGCCCAGCTCTGAAGGAAAAGGAAGGCATAAGCTGAGGGGAAGGCGCAGAGGGCAGGAAAAGAGCCACCAGAAGGGCCCGAACGAGCAAATGGGGCACAAGAGCTGGCAGCAGATTCACAAGAATAGGAAGCTCTGTGCACTCCCACCACACATCCCCCTTGGAAGCTGGAAGTGCACCTAGAAACCCCATGCAGCACTCCTCTGCTTCCCACTGAGATAGCTGGCTCCTGTTTTTGTGTGTGCCCGGGCCACAAACCCAACCCAACTGGTGTGAAAAAGCCAGCTTCGCTCCATGAAATCCTTGAGTACTAAGTGATACACTGAAGAGATAAGCTTCTCTCTACTTCACTGCCTTCTCTCCATCACTGCCAACAGGCCTCCTTCAGGGACACCCCTCGTTCCCCACATGGACTGGAAGGAGCAGTACTTTATCTCTGAAAGCACTACCTGCTCTCCCAGAGCAGAAACCCCCCGTGCACTCGCCCCAGGCTCTGCTCTGCTCCACACGATGCCATCATTCCTGGCCTGTCTCACTTCTGAGGACTCTCACCATTTGCCAGATCCAGCATACTTATGGAAGGATGAGGAACATAGTCTTGTTTGGGTTTTTTAACCTTTCAGCTTCGTGTAGCTCCTGTAGCAGTTTTTTTTCCAATTCTCCTGATCATCTTCATATTTTAATTTCAACTGACTTCTGAAAATATTCTTTCTTGACCCAGGCATAACTGATACAGTAAATCAGATAACAGCATTCAGTCTAGAGCTATTCAAAAGTTTGGGGTTTTTTTTACCCCTATTTAAGACATCCTCAAGCTGTGCTTATTTTCAAGATACAAAGCAAGGAACAGAGGTTTAAAAAATGAACCCTCTTAGGTCTTTATATCTGTAAAATTATTTTAAGAACTTGTCTCCCTTCCCCACCCCCAAAGTAACAAGAAAAAGCTCTGCTTGAGCTAGGTATGGAGGGAACAAAAGAGTAACTCTCCCTGGCAGGTTTTTATTTTTCTCTCCAAGAGAGCTCTTTCAGACCAAGACTCACAAACGGAGTTAGACACTAAGTCTCTAGGTCAGTCTCCTCCCTCCTTCCCCCTTCCCCTCCTCTCCTTTCTACTTCGTAGTGCTATAACATCGAACATTGAATTACTTCAGGAGAATCTGTAAAATGAATGACCCATTTCTGGTCAAAAATCCCAGCTGTGAATCACAGAGCCTATAAAAAGCAAGGCACGTAACCTTTTATTTTTCACCCAAAACCTGTTCTGGTACAAAAAAAAAAAGAAAAAGAAAAAAAGAAGCAGGGATGTTGTCCAATTAATATAAAAGGTAAGAACTTTTAGAGAAAGCAGCAAAGCTACTTTTAGAACTACCTTTCCTTGTGAAAACATTCACACCTGCACAAAAGCATTTCATTTCCCTCTCCCAGGCATTATTCAGTCTCTGATACAGTTTCCAAGTTTCTCTGTGGCTGAGTCATACCTGAGTTTCTCTGTAAGTCTGCTAATCCTGAAAAGAAAGGGAATAAAGAAAAAAATACATTCCCAGCTTTGTTTTGGCAAGAGTAAAGGCACTTTTGTGTTAAGTGGCTGTAAGAGTGGCTTGAACGACAGAAGAAAATATATATCAAGTCCAGGGAGACAGAACAGAGATAGTCTGGCTGTGGAGGATGTCAACTCAAGAATGTTTACAAGAACCGTGCCTTCCCTCTTACTGGCAACATCTTCTCTGCATTCAAGCTAAAAGATGACTTAAGTAACTTATCAATGGGCTTCAGAAATAAATCTCTCATCGGTGGAACAAAAAAGAAATGGACCACTAGCCACAGCAGAATCTAAATGGGGTTTCTATATTTAGAAGTCCCACCTTCCTTTTGAGGAGAGTAACGTGCTTCAGTTGAAGGGCAAAGGAGCTCACTTGATGTTGGTACAGAAGCTCCTGAGTGTGGGTATGGGTGGCAAAACAGAGTTGGAGGGAAAGAACTTTATACGTAATGACGATGAGTATCAAATGTAATTATAACATCAAAATCAAAACTAGTCTTGTAGAAGATGGAAGGCATACAAAATGGAAAGTGAAGTTTAACTAGTTATGTTCTAGATCTTTAAAGAAATTAAAAGGACAAAGCTATTCACTCCGTTATCAGCTTTTTCTTTATGACCTTTCAAACAGAAATGAATTAAAACATTATAATGACACCAGATATCTGTTATACTAGTAGCGTTGTAGTTATTAAGGTCTAAGGATGAAGATTGACACCTCTATTTCAGAACTGAAGAAGAATTTGCATTATTAAAGCTTAGCAGTTTAATTCTTCCTGCATCTGTCAATCCCATAAAATATATTAGCTCTTCCACAAGCTTTACTCCACCTGTTATTTCAGAAAAATATCGAGGATTTGTCTTCCATCACACACACACCCTCTCCCTGAACTCTTACACTTCCATTACTCCTCTACTTTTGGTCACACAGGCTTTAGAAAACTGATCCTCTCTAAGTGAAACACAGTATTTTAAAGTAGGCTCTAAACGTGCAAATTACTCCAGCTTCTTATTTGCCTTCCATGCCATCTCATTTTCTTTGTCACTAAGATGTTCCCAGTCTGTATTAAGAAGTCACAGTGACCCTAAATCATTTATTTAGTATCTAAAATATCCATCAACTCTAGATGTTCAGGGCCAGGTTGGATGGGGCTTTGAGCACCCTGGGCTGGTGAAGCGTGTCCCCTGCCATGGGCAGGGGGGTGGAACCAGATGGGCTGTGAGGTCCTTTCCAATCCAAACCAGTCTCATTCCAAAAATACCCAATTTATTTTCATTTTGGGGGATCCCCTCTCAGAGAAAGGATTAAAGGAGAATCTAGGAAACTAGAGGCCCATCAGCCTTACCTCAATCCCAGAGAAAGTTCCAGAACGAACCCTCCTGGGGGCTATCACAAGTCAAATAAAGCACACAATTGGGAAAAGCCAGCAGAAATTCACCAAGGGGCAACTGCACTTGACATACCTGATCACCGCCTACGCCGCAGTAGCCTGCTCCGTTGGTACAGGGTGAGCAGTCAACATTGTCTAACTGGATTTCTCCAAGGCTTTCAGTATGGTTCTCCACAGCCGCCTCCTAGAGAAACTGATGTGTTACAGTCTGTGCAGTCGGTGTGGAACCGGCTGACAGGCTGCAGCATTCAGAGCGTGGTGGCAGAGCTCCTTTTCAAACCATCATCATCGGCACTGGGCCCGACACCGTTTAACGTCTTCATAGGCAATCTGGGTGATGGGATCAAGTGCACTCAGAAGTTTGTGGATGATACCCAATGAGTGGGGAAGTAGACACTCCAGAAAATAAGGGTGCCTTGTAGGAAGGCCTGGATAGGCTGCAAGTGTGGGCTAACAAGAACCTCATGAAGCTCAACAAGGACAAGTGTAAGGCCTTGCACCTAGGAAAATATGATCCAGGAGTGCAGCACAGGCTACGATCTATCTATCTGGGAAGCAGCTCTCTGGAAAGGGACCTGGGGGTACTGGTAAACAAGCAGCTCAATAGTGAACAGTGTGCTGCTGCAGCAAAGAAAGCCAATGAGATGCTGGGCTGCATCAACCAGGGCATCACCAGCAGAGATAAAGAAATCATTATCCCGTTCTACTGGGCACTTGTCAGGCCACACCTGGAATACTGTGTTCGGTTTTGGTCCCTGCTGTACAAAAAAGGTTGGAGACCATCCAGAGAAGGGCCACCAGGATGATGAAAGGACTGGGAAGACTGCCACGTGGGGAGAGGCTGGGTTTTTTCAGCCTTAAGAAGGGAGAGTTTATCACCTTCAGCATTTTAAACTTCCGATACTTAAAGGGTGGCTACAAAGAAGATGGAGAGTCCCTTTTTACAAACAGTTACACGGAAGAGAGGTGGGATGATGGGTGCAAGTTTACTCCTAGGGAGAGTCCTATTAGACTCTAGAGGAAAATTTTATTCCAATGGCTGGTTGTTCTCATGGTGAAATCTCCCCAGGGGAGTGGTGGGCTCTCTAATGTTGGACACTTTTAAGATTTGGCTGGACAGGGTGCTGGGCCATCTCATCTAGACTGTGCTTTTGCCAAGTACTGTTGGACCAGATAATCCTTGAGGTCCCTCCAACTTCGTATTCTTTTAAATTTTAACCAGACACCAGATCCTCAGTCAGGTAAGTGGAAAAAATGCAACTTGCTGAGCAAAGCTGCACTCTGAAAAATGTTACGGACTTGGTATTAGAAACTCCTTTGATCCATACATATGTAGTGGGAGGGGAGAGGGAAAAGGATTAATATAAAGTATATTGAATTAGCTATAAGACTAGAACATAACAATTAATTACGGTTGA
This sequence comes from Zapornia atra, assembly GCA_013400835.1. Classification (NCBI taxonomy): domain Eukaryota; kingdom Metazoa; phylum Chordata; class Aves; order Gruiformes; family Rallidae; genus Zapornia; species Zapornia atra. The sequence continues at coordinate 18,137 of VZTU01008188.1, forward strand.
AAAAATGTAATTCCCAAGAGCATGCAACGTATGCAATCCTAACATTCAGCAGTGCAGCCCTGAAGAGGAGCTGACCTGCTACCGAGGTGTCTAAGCACTGAGCAGAACGCTGGCAAGTTACTGCAATGCTTGTCAGCCGCCTCGCTCACCATCCCGCCATCTTTTAGAGCTACCATTTGAGAGAAAAAGTGAAACCCCTCCTTTTCGTTCTCTGGCCTGGTGCTACCTCACACCTCTACTTCTCACACGTAAAAACCACTCAGACCCTTTCCAAAAACACTTTCCCTGTAGCGCACAGACACATCCCACTGAACTCTAGGTTATAACAGTTGTAATAATCTGAAGTGCAGACTTTACTGGATTTGGCACTCTGCTGCATGATCTAGCTTTTCCAAACTCGAACGCTGTGCTAAAACTTAGGTTTTGAGGACCAAAGTAGCTTGAGGAGGATGGGAAAAAGAGAAGAAAAAAAAATTGTGTATATATATATTAATGCAAACCTTGCTGGGGAGGTTATTGTGCTGCACAAAGTAGACCATAACCTGACTTTCAAGAGGGAGGAGCACAGCAGGAGGCAGAGGGACAGCCATTCTTCCACACACCACTCTGTAGCTATGCAGCTGGAAAGCAGAAGCCAGACAGACCACAGTACCTGTGGCGCGCCAGCACCCCTTGCACCACAGCTCTGAACTGGAGCATGCAGTGGCTACTTCCAGGCCATGCTCAGTGCAGCTGTGAAAGCACAATAAATTAACTTATTTCTTCTCTACCCCCTCCTCCTCTAACCCCAAAACATTTTTGAAAGCAAACTCTCATTCAAGGGAGGGACACTCCCTACAAAAGGTTAACCTCCACGAATGCTTCCTAAGGGATGCGGCTCAGATATACTTCAGTATATTTTGCCATTTTAGGAATGAAAAAACACAGGCAAGAAGCAAAGTCCAGCTTGCTGACAAGTGAGCTCCGTATAGAAATTCCTAGGAGCACTCAAACCAGTTTCCACATGATGTACAAAACAAGCCCTTTAAGCCTATGCTCCTGAGCTTCTCCTCCACATCCCCTGAGGTGGTGGGAGGGTATTCTGGAACATCTATACAGTCTGTATCCCTTCAGGTTTTATATATTGGCAAAAGACCCCTGCTGATATACTAAATGATTCCTGTCTGGAAATCAGTACTGCTTAGTGACAACTTTCATGTCTCTAACGTTTACTGAATCGCTTGTTAGTTTTTCAGTCTGTTGCACAAGCGGACAGCGGAGCAGAGGAATGCCAGCAGTTGAAAAGGGAAGCCCGGTTTCAAGATCCTCTTCTGTCTGCTTCAGAGCAGTTTTCATCACTCCCCACTCTGAACCAGGAACCTGAACCTCTCCCTCCTACCTCCTGTGCTGGCAGCAAAACCAGCCTCCGGCGGGGAAAGGGACAGCTTGACCAAACAGCCTCCCCGTGAAGGTTTCCATGAGACTTCTGTGTTTTGCCAAGAAGCGCAGCATTTCTGTGGCTACCTCAACCATCTCACAATGCCTGATGGTCTAATCCAGTTTGTCTTACTAATTTAAATGGACTTTTCAGCTAGAAACAAAAGCTATTTCTACCGTTTTATTACAGCTGACTGGGGGAGGGAGCTCATGCACTAGAACAATGAGTATTACTCCCCACAGCACAAAGTGCTAGATTTTAGTGGGTATCAGCCATGAACCCTGAAGTCTGCACAGTCCTCAGTGAAGGGCAGCATTGAATCCAGAGCAACGAGGTTTTTATACCAAGTTTCGCAGAAGGGTTTCCCATGGATAGTCTGTTTTGACAACAGTTACCACATTGGGTCATGTGAAGTTACTAGAGATTTTCCCACACTAAAAAGTGGGGCAGGGATGACCATCAGTGTCAGAGGCACTTGTGGCTGTTAATTAAATACTCAAATTCTTGCGTTTACGAAAAAAAAGGGGGAAGTGAAGTTGGACCAATCAAAACTTATTAAAGTAAGCTTTAGGTTTATTTTTTAAAGAGAAATTACCCCATAATATGCTTTCTTCTAGGTACCAGCAAGTTCTGGTAAATGCTAACATTTTAATGGTTAGAGTCAGAAAAAAAATGCTTATTTTAATTAATATAAAATAATATATTAAGTATATTATTATACTTATTCAAATAAAATGCCCTTTGTGTCCCAGTGTTAATTTAGGTAGCTAAAACTCATGTATGTGAAGAAGTGACTTTTTTCTTCTCCATAACAGATTAAGAAAAAGATGACAGGTTATATCGAAGAGCATGAAGTATTAGATGCATCTCAGTACAGCATTCCTGGAAAAGATCTGTTCTATATGAGAGCTGAACCAACACAGGGCTGGGAAGAAGTGATCAGATTGTTATTGTACATGCTGTATAAATAAGCTTACCATGTAAATATATTTGTGCGATAAGCAATTAGAAACTAACTTCTGCCTCCGGTTACTTTCTTTAACTGCAGGTTATCCACTTTCTTACTCTTAAGGGAAGTGATTTTAAACACTGCAATACACCAGCAAGAGCATGCCCATGAGATTCACGTATTTACATTATAGTCGCTCACAAGGAAGGCGGTAGAAGCAGCTGACTGAGGTAGGCCCTGTATTTCCATTTCCTTAGAGCCAGGCTGAAGGAACTGCAGTCACGCCTGCGTGAGCCTGCTAGTCTGGTGCCAAGAAAACCTCAGGCTCGGCGCTGCTCGGCACTGGGAAGGCAAACCGCAGGCCCGGGAGATCCACGCCAGGCGTGCTCCTGAGGAGCTGCGGCTGCCCCTGGAGCTCCTGCCTGCAGGATGAAGCCCAGAGTGTGCAGTGAGGGCATCGCACCTGCCATCTGCCATGCTGCTCCGGTAGGCACAGCCTGACTTACAGCCAGGCTCCAACGCTGCTCCTTATCGCTGCAGGGTCACGTCCTGCCCTAGGTGCCTGCAGCTGCCTGGGGAAGCGCTTCTCACATGCAGACTCTGACACAGCCCCACGGGGCTTTACGTTAAGCGTATCAGCTGTCCTCCTCTGTAAGCAGAAAAAATTCACATCCTTTTTACTTGCACCCTTCTGATGGGAGGAAATCTTGACCTTATCACAAAAGGCCAGGAAGTCCTGAGCTAGGCTGGTAAGCAACTGCAAGCTGCTCCCTACAAGAGGTCTGTTGGAGTGGTGCTGGCAAGGCTCCCCGAGAAGACATGCGTGTTTCGGTATTTACTCTTCTATTGCTGTATACGGTTCCTCTTATAACTTCCCGATCTACTGCTTCTGCTTCTCTGAGGCAGCAAGCAGATGTCCCTGTTATGTTACATTCACATCACGTTTCAGGCCTTCATTTCCAAAGGCAAGAAGTCTGATCAGAATTATTAAAGGAAATAAAGATTTCGTCTGCCTCAGAAGTGCAGGTGTAAGGTAGCAGACTAGAGCACTACCTGCATCACCCCTTCACGCTGCTCTAGTTCACAGAAACCTCTTCCAGCCCCACAAGGGTAATCGTCCCTGCTGAGAAACCTCAAATAGGAGAAACACTCTGACTGCCAAAAAGCCATCTGGGGTACAGCTGAAAAAAAGCCACTTTTCATCACAGGTCTCAACATGCAGAGTTGCAATCAAAATACCCACACTACTCCCAGAAAACACAAAGCATGCCAGGTGCATGTTTACTTATTGTACATACAAGATTTTAAGTGCTTGGTATAGCAGTCAATCTCCATGCACACACTGCAGTGGCCTGCAGATAACTCCCACAAATCGCACAGCCCAGCTTCTGACATGGGAGACCCCTTGGTGCTCACCTGAGGAGCTCTATTTAAACACCTCTGGACTTGCACCTTGTACCCACCTGAGATGACATTGTTTCCATCCACCATAACCTAAGTAAAACCCTAACCAGTGAACACATGGTATGTCTGAGCATTTAAACAAAGAGTGTTTAAATGCAGAGGGAAAATTCCAGTGCTGTGTAGTACTCCACGTACATTCCTTCAACATGAGTGCTCAAATTTGTGTGGGACTTCTTTCAGTATGGAAGTGTAACTGAGGTCTGCTTATGTCTTAAAAAAGACAGGGATGTCCTGGAAAGAGTTCAGAGGAGGGCTATGAAGATGATTAAGGGCCTAGAGCATCTCCCCTATGAGGAAAGGCTGAGTGAGCTGGGAATGTTCAGCCTGGAAAAAAGAAGACTGAGAGGGGATCTGATCAATGGTTATAAATATCTTAAGTATGGGATGCAGGGGGAATTGGCCAGCCCCTTTTCAGTGGTCTGTGGGGACAGGACAAGGGGCAATGGCTGCAAGTTGGAGCACAGGAAGTTCCATACCAACATGGGGAAGAACTTTTCCCCAGTGAAGGTGAGGGAGCCCTGGGACAGGCTGCCCAGGGGGGTGTGGAGTCTCCTTCTCTGGAGAGATTCCGGTCCCATCTGGACACCGACCTGTGCAATATGAGCTGGGGAGCTGCTTTGGCAGGGGGGTTGGACCCCATGAGCTCTCGAGGTCCCTTCCAACCCCTGTGATTCTGTGATGTCACATCTCAGTTTATGCCTTAAAGCTAAGGCTTCAAAATACTGACCTACAACATAAAAGCTTAATCCCCACTCCTGTTATTTGAGAACATCTGGGTGGGTAGATGAAGGCTGAAGACGACTGCCAGCAAGTGCATGTGGGAAGATCACAGACCATTCCTCGAGAACAGCTTACAGAAGACTTTACTCAGGAAGCTTTGTGGCCTGTCACGTTATTGTACTACCCTGAACTTGTGATGTTTTGCAAAAGTAAAAACTGCTTCCACATACCAATTCTCTCAACACCCATGACTTTAAGCCCTCTTTTTGGCAAGGCTTTGTTGCAACTAATGCAGCAATCAGGCTAGCCTGGTACCTTCTTCCTGGAGGCAGGAGCTGGACTCGATGATCCACATGGGTCCCTTCCAACTCAGGAGATTCTATGACTCTTCATCTGGCATCCCCACCCAACCTTTTGCTTTCTCTGATGGTTGCAAAGCAGCTGAGCATACACATCTACTACCAGGCCATGATAGCAGGAAGTCATCTTCAAGGAGCTCCATTTTTCTCTGCAAGGTGTGCAGAGCAGCACCAAATAACTCTACATTCACACCAAAGACTCCTCTATACCAAGCAGCCACGGCTGACAAGGCTCTGCACACAAGGCTGTCAGGGAGCTGACGAAACACTGGTTTTATCTCTGTGCCTCACAGACATGTAAGTGGTAGCCCTCAACAGAGGCTGAGATATGACAACTTCAAAGCTAAACCTCAATAACGGCTTTATTGTGTGTGTTTACTGTTTGGGCTTTTTTTCCTTGCAGACACTAACTCATCCTAGAGCAGAAAAGTTACCTTCCACTTCCCAAGGCTCCAAATAAACTGGATCCAAACATAGGGATTACACGGATTTCCTGGCAAAACCCAAGGAAATCACAACCTCAAAATGACAGATTGTTTTGTCTTGGTGTATAGGTTAGGGCACGAGTAGGGTTATTCTCCTGGTAAAGTATACTTCTAATATGTCACAGAAGATCTGGATGAAACTTGTATGTCAGAATGGCACTCTGGGATGCATGCAGTGCTTTGAAGTCTTAGGTAAGAAATACTTCAGGCTGACAAATACCCACAACCGTGCACAGCAGTAATGCTATGGAATTAAAGCTGGGGGTGGTCTCAAGGGACTGGGGAGGGCGATGGGAGTTTACAAGCCAGGCAGCTGCTGCAGCAATGGTAACAATCAACTTCTGATGCTAGCAAGCAGAAGGGAAGGAAACTGTGAAGGCCCAGAAATTTGACTTTATAGCCTCACTTAATTGTGCCGTTAACATTATCTATCCTGTCTTCATTGAGGAGAATGAAATCACTGCACACTTTATTGCAGGGGCACCAGAAAGCATTAAGAGAAACTTCCAAGAGGGCAGGAGGAGACTTGAAAAAGGCATGTCAGAACGGAACAGCATAATTCCCTCTCTGACCACACATATAGCTCCCCAAACCGCATCAAAGGGTGTTACAATAAGGAAAAAAAATCAGAAGCCTAAAAGGGAAAGAAAGAAATGCTTTCTAAAGAAGCTAGCCAACAAAATCTTGTCTCAGTGGCATATGAAAGCAGAATGAACTGCTAACTGCTGTTATTCCCATCTCTTCCCTGCAAGAACATGAGCAGTGATGCTAGGTCAGACTAGGTCACTACCTGGTTTCAGCAATTCCCCCCTCCCTTTACTTTCCCCTCCTCAAAGGGGCTCATAGGATGATGTACGTGCTACTGGCAAACAGCCGTTTATGGACTGACTTCCTGAGCCAGAGTCTGCATCCTATTTCATTGTCCTCTCCTTGAGTCAGCACAACCGGCTGCCGTACCCACGGCCATCTTTTACCACCACAGCACAGCATTCAGCAGCAAGGGCAATGTGGCAATAACTCTCCCTTTGTGGATCAAGTACTTCCTTTTGCTCCTTGTGAACCTGCTGTTCCAGTGTTCCTCTGGGCATCCATTGGTACTTCAACGCAACAGTTCTCGATGTGCTATTGCAACAGCACCCATTGCCACACAGAAGTCTGGCCCCCTCCATCAGCCCCCTTCCAAGCTAGACAGTGCAAGACTCCTGAGGAGAGGTTATTACCTCTCAGTATTTTCTTTTGACCCTCTCCTCTTTACTTTTACAGGTGTACTACGCAATCCTCGATGTAAGCAGACTGCACTCACTACACCAGGTAGACACACACTGCAAGCGTCTGCAGTGATGTAAGTTTTGGGGTTTCTTTGACCTTCTCCCTAGTCTCTTTCTATTATTTGCCAGTACGCAGCTGATCACCAGAGCTAAAACCAAGATGGAAACAGCAAGCCATAGTTAAGGTCAATTAAGGGCATATGATCACTACCTGCTCTACAGGATGATGCTAAAACGCTTAGTAAACAATCAAGTGCACATTTGGACTTAATTATTTTAGAGGGATAGAGGTATTCCAACACCAAAATGTTGTTTGTTTTTTTTTTAAATGCCATCAATGCATTTCTGACAGAGCACTTCACAGACAGGCTTCCATCGATGTCTGACCAAGGAATTTCTTCACTTGATGGAATTCCAAGTTCATAAAAATTTGAGAAATAACGTTATTTTAGATTAACAGCTGATCTACCAGAACACTGTGTTTCCATTAGTACTTGACACTGTCAACACTTGTATGAAATCAATGTGTGCCTCATTTGAGAGATGGGTACAGGCCAAAAATAACAAAACATCTTCAGCTGACAGCATTATTCAAGGGTCCTGAAACAAGCTCACATGTGTAAAGATCTGTATTATTTGAGAAGGAAGGAAAGAAGGCTACAGTAACAGTTTTAATTCCCTTGTTAATGTCAAGTACTCAGAGGATGGCTTAAATGCATTGGAAGTGTTCATCTATTTTAGGCATTTTTAAAAACCTGAAATAACTGTTGCCATACAAAAGCTTTATTTAATTTTACTGTAAAACCTTGATGGTCTTACAGACAAAATGTTAGAAAAAACATGGCAAAGCTTATGGGGAGAGAACATCTCAAAAGATGTGGCTATAAAAACACAAAACCAACTGAGGACTTAAGAGGAAATCTACAAGTATACAGTATCTTCCGAGGATCAGAAATCCATACCTCTGACCAGAGAAAAAGCCATACTTTTCTCAGTTTCGTTATTTTACTTCACAAAGTCTTTGTGCATTGATAAATCTCACCTTGGTGTCCTGCACAAACACCCAACCAGCATTCTGAATCATTGCCTTGGGTGAACTTGACATGAGAATACTTCCTGAGGCTGTTCAAAAGGATGTTTGCCTACAAAGCAGCTTGTAAAAAATGCAGACCAAGCAAGAGAAAGATATACTGATATTATTTTCAAGATCATACAAAAGACCCCTATAAGCTTCAGCCAAGGAAAAGAAACATTCCTTTATGCTTCCCAAACATTTAAAGAAAGCATTTCTACAGTTCTAGATTGTAAGACTACATCCCAAACATCAACATCATCCCACCAAGCATCCATCAACAAATCTCTTTTGGACAGAAAGGGAGCCATAGGTATTGTAGTTTATTCTCCAACGGCGGCTTTTAGCACAGAGAAAAGGATATTTATTTCTTCTCAGAGTTTAAAAGCAGGCTTGAGTTCTAGGCAGCAGTGCTACAAAACAATCAGTCGGCCTGACTGCAGTTTCATCTGAACACACGGCATGATGGATATGAATTTTTATAAAGGAGGAAAACAAGGTAGGGCTGTCTCCATAATTAATGCTTTTCAACTATTTTGGGCATTAGAAAGTAGAGCAGAAATTATGTCTGAGGAGTACTAGGAATAAGACTTATGTAACTCTTGACCTAAAGTAAACATTTAAAGCAAGGGATGCTTATATTAAAAAGATACCTGGTCATTTCTATTTTTACAGCACCAGTGATGGAAGGGAAGAACTCAATTCCTGATTAACATTTAATACGCCGCCTATCAAGATGCTATCTGCTCAGCCACAAAGTGCAACAAAAAATATAGCAAGAATCCATACTCAGAATATTTTTAGTATTTAAAAGTACTTTTATGCAGAATAACTACAAGACAAGACAGACCAAAGTATTTCACACAACACAGAATGTAAACCAACTGTGTCACTGCTGCAGTTATTAAATTAGATATCCTACAGTGCTCTCTGCTATATTCCACCACAGTATTCTGCAGAACACCACATAAATAGTCATCTGCCTCTTACCCGCCCTAGCTATTAAGTAAACTGTTCTGGTTTTAGTGATAAGCATGTTCTGGCCAACTCCCAACACAGGATAATGGGCAGAAGGGGCGGGGGGGGGAGAAAGAGATACATCCTCTGCATTGTTTAAAATTTGAAAATCCTCAAGAGTTTGAGAATGATGGAAAATGCATAGTGAATCACCCAGATACGGCCCTGCTGACAGGAAAACTGGATCATCTCTCAGATGGATTTTGAAAGATGACCAAGAAAGAACATTAGGGATAGATACCGTCATCCTTGCATTACCTATTCACCTTGAATTGCAATTTTACTCAGTTAGGAGTATAAGTTAGATTTCTGAAGTATAAGAACAGAGGCCTGAAAATGCACACAGGCAACTCAATCCCCCAGCCTCCTGTTTTCCAATGTTTCAGCGGCTGACTTTGCAACCTGAATAGGGCCTTTAAAAGTAGCAGTAGTTTGGTGTGTGATCTCCTGAACTCAGAACGAAAGCCAACATTACAGAAACTCCATCATGTGGAAGTTTACTGATCCCAGACAGATCACATGTCAACTTTCAACTTTTCTATTTCACTTACTAACCAAATGACGTGAATTGAAAGAGCAGTGGGCATGGGGGCCCCTGAACCGCATGTATTCTTCTTGCCCAAAAACATCCTCTCCTCTAAAACAAAGGGACAGCCTGAGCTGAGGATCTTCCTGAGCTTCCAAAACTGAATAGCAGGAGTTTCACTGCTCAGAAGCCAAGCAGCTCTGTCCCTCCCCAGTAACTGATGAACCAGAAACTCTGGCAGGCTGCCACAGAACACAAAGCCAGAAGACCTTGCTCAAAACCAACCTACCTCATCAGATGCCTTTTGAACTAAGGAGCCTAAAAACCTGTGCTGCAAGGCAACCACAGAAGCTGGAAGAGTTTTTAACAGAAGACTGTTCAGACCAGTCCCCTAGAAGGAGATGAAAGACTATGTTAACAAGCATTGTAATTATTTGGTAGGCAAGTTTTGGTACCTAGGATTCACAGGGTTTATTTTTAGGTCTGAAAGGAAGTATATTGTTGGGGGGTTTTTTACAGTCAATCCCAGTTGGCCTCTTTCTGCTTTCACCACTCTTACCGCTTCACCAAGAGAAGTTACAGCACTTCTCACTTCAGCCGTTCACCAGTTTTCCCGTAATGCCTGTATGAAACTGGGATGGATTGATACTTGCATTGTTCACAGAACTGTACAGGAGAGGTGGCCACAACCAGAGTTAATGGACAATTCACTTCATACCTGTGCTTCCTACGACCTTCCAACCCTCCATTTAAAGAAATCCCTGCTCAGCTCAAGCAGTAAGTCCATACACAGTACTAGGGATGTATCAGCCAGGTTTGGTTTTATATAGAGAAAGCGCAAGCCCCACAGAAACAGAATGGCGAGACCTGGGGCACATTAAGGAAATCTTCCCACCTAATTGCTCACTACTTAGAAATATGACATGCTTCTACCCCAGAGGGTTCCCCCACCCCCCCCACCTATAACCAGAAATCTTTTTCAAGTCGTCACATTTTCCTTGTTGAGTTTAAATGGTTTTCTTACAACCAAACGAGTAGAGGTTGGCAACAGAGATGCCTGTCACTCTGTAGACTAACGATCAGTGAAGAAGGCACCGCCGTGACTCACGGTACCCTCAAATAACCTCCAGACTGTTCTGACAAGAGCTGCAGCAGAACGCGCTGGCTGCTGACTCAAACAGATGCAATACGCACGGCCTCATTCCCTCGCAGAGCGCAGTGCCTCCTCTGTGCCATTAAATATGATTCATACCCTGCACGTTGCCAAAATCAAAAGAACAGATCAACATTAGCAGACAGTAAATTCTAACTCTGCTCTTCTTTGAATATTACATGCAAATAACCTCTAGTGTAATTCTGCGTATAGCAACTTGCCTTTCAACCTCAGTAAGGATGTTACGAATTTACCACCTTCAGTAAACACACACAGCTGGTTTGACCATACAAGCGCCCAAAAGGAACATGAGAGGTGCCTGACTCCAAAGGAAGGTAAAGAGATGCCAGTGTTTTGCATCAACCGTTTGTTACTAGCAGACTGTGGTGAAAGCAGCGACATCAAAAGTAGTTAAAACCACATCCAAAAAAGCACCTTTAGACTTCACAGAATCTAACGTTCCTCTGGACCCCTCAGAAAAGGAGCCAGTGCCCTTGGCTGAAAGGGGGACACATGACAGAAGAGCTTTTGAGCAATGCTGTCAGACGGCACGGCATGAAGCAGTTCCTGTCTTGACAAGAAAGTCAGAGAGAGACAGACTTGGCTAATAACCCCATCCTTTTCAACCAGACAGGATGTGGTTCTACAATAAAGAAACACTATCGACTCCATTAACCTACAGCGCTGGAAACAAGTCATGAAAAATGTATTAATTTCCACTGCTCATCACCACCCTCAAAATAGCTGCTGCGTGCTTACCTATCGCTTGCAATAATTCTCAGGAGAATACTGTTGTCCAGAGACAGCATTATTTCTCATCCCTAATATTTTCTTCCTTAAAGGAAGAATAAATCCATGAGTTAAATCAAGTCTTATTACCTGCTGATATTTTTATGTATGATAAATTAATCCCTTCCTACGGTATAATGGAGAGTCTCAAACTAGAGGAACTAACCTCGCTGCCTACAATCTAAAGGTACCACTAGCAAGGAGTTGTAACTTTCGGGTTTCAGTTATGTAAGTTGTGGTTTGTCTTTTTTTTTCCCCTGGTAAAGCAATAAATCCCTGGGACAGAAAATACATTTTGAGATTGGTATTTATAGGGAAACCAGCAAATAATTGTGTGTACAGTTTACACTGCTATATCAGTTTACTCCAGTGATACTTGAGGTCTGTACTATAATCCATGAATATAAATTCAGAAGTAATTTTTCAAAAAAAAAAGTTATCATTAAAGGATGCTGTCAACCTCATGACCAATACCTATAGGTCTTTAGCTTAATAAACAGAAATATCCATTCACATATTAACCTGTATACTACTAATGCTTCTTTCTTTCTTAATCTGTTTCCCCAACTTGTCCTCCTTAAGTTCAAGATACAGTAAGTCACTATGCTGCTTTAGCATTCAGCTTGCCAAGCCTCTTCCTGCCTCCTTCTGTTTTTGCAATGAATAAGAACTTCGTCAAATTAAGACAGCCTGCTTACTGTAATAACTGTCAATTTGCAATGCTTTTGCCATTAGAAACACATAGAGAAACCATCAATACATAGGAAAAGTAGCTTCCAAAGAACTTAACCTTTATCTAAAGTGTTTCTGAGTGGCTTATTGAGTAACATACTCCCCTCCCATCCAAATAATGGCCCTCCCTCTGTTGAACTGAAGATGAACAAGAGGATTAAACATTACGTTTGGCATCACAGGAGCACGATGGGCTTTGTGGTAAGAGTCAAGCTCTTAGAAGTTCCAGTGAACACTCCTCCCAGAGACGTAATTAATTCCTGTGATGTCAGAGCACAATACACTGCTGATTGCACCACTAGCCCTGAGTGGGATTTTGTAAGGAGTCAGCTCCCACCCCAGGACACCAGAGAGCATCGCAGAATAGTCACCTGTGACTCAGAGCAAGCAAGAGTCTCTGCCAGCCTCTCCAGCTGCCTAAGGACAGGGCTATAGTTAGGAGAGTTGCTCAAGCAGCCACAACCCACTTCCTTTCACTGAAGGCCCTCCAGCAGCTTTGCTACCAGCCAGCCAAAGCTGCAACACAGGCACACCAGCAGCCACGGGAGGGGCCTGCATTTTAGCCCTGGAGATTGCAGCCTTGTCAGGGTCCAGAACACCAGTGCTTTCACATAAACATGCGCTTCATTGCTGTAGCGAAGCAATTTCTGGAGGCAGCTGCACACTGCCTGTCCTGAGAAGCACTGTGACTGACTGCGCACACAGGGACACGCAGAAGGGAGCTGCGGGGAGCGACTGAGGCCTCCTGTCCTCCCAGCGTAACCAAGGCTCCTCCCAGGAGGTGTTTGTTGTTCACAGACCTGTACTCCAGGGAGATGGCAAAGCTCGTTCCACTGTCCCGGGGGGGAAAGCACAGACATACAAGGGGCACGCACCCTACGTGTAGGGCAGGTACCAGCACCATGAAAACACAGCTGATCAGTGCCCAAGGGGACCCAGGCTCCAGGACACAGAATAACTACCAAATGGCGCTTGGGAATTGTAAAGGGAGTAAGGGAAAAGGAACAAATGGCACATTGACATGTTGTGTCTGCATTTCTAATGTCTGCTCTCTTTTTTTTGGTGTGTCTAGACTACCACGGTTTCAAGTTTCTTTACAAAATTAAAGTTCATGAAGCCGAATTCTCAGCAGACTGTGGAACCAGAGTTTCCACAAGAGGAGGGAGACAAAGCCAGTGAGAAACTTTTAAGAAGAGGCTTTAGAAAGCACTGTTTTTAAGACAAAGCTCTAGCAATCAGGAGGTGGCAGAGGATGAGGTGGCTGTACTCTAAACCCTGTACGTGACTTCAAACAGCATGTTGTACGCCCTGCCCTGGCAAAGGGCACAGGATTCAAAAACATGGTCCAGAGGACCTTTTATTTGTTATGGCCACAGCAAGAAACTCATCACAAGATTGTGATAGACATCTGTGAGTTTCCTCAGAAATCTGGTTCGCCTCCTCTAAAACCACTTAAGAGGAGGCTGTGCAGCTCACTGCTCAGTTTCTAAGGGGTTAGGAAATACCGGGGATGAAAAGCTTTCTCTGTATTACATGCAGAACACCTCCCATCTGACCAAGATGACCTCCTTACAGTCCTAAGTCTTGTGAAATGTGTCTTTGCACAAGACCTGGCAAAATGAGGAAGAGAACTGGGGGTGAAGAAGAGAACTGAAGCAAACAGTTTATCCCTCCAGCACCACAATTCCTAGGCATTGCAGAAGAGCAATTGGATTCCCCAAACTTAGATTATGCTGTGAAGACTTCGTGAAACGGTGACATGGCTCTGCCTGTGACCATCACTCCAGCTCCTCAGGCTTTGCTGTGCAGAAGTAGCATGGGGTGTTTCCTGCTTTCAGTTTTTCTTCTGAGAACTCTGATGAAAGCTGTGCACGACTGGCAACCTGGGACTTTACCCAAACAAACATGCACACATGCCTTGCAGTAGCCACTCCTCTATTCAACATTCCACCTCGAATCAAGGCAAGGGATTCTCTCCCGTCCTTTCCCCCAAGAATAGCAACAGCAACAGTGTGACAACATCACCACCAAGCAGCACAAGGAAAACCTCACTGGACTCCATCCTATTCTGATCTACAATCTTCTGCGGCAGCAGCAATCCTTTCAACAGTAAAATGGAGACAACAGCTACCACCAGATATTCTGTTATCCTATTTATCCCAGCAAGTAGTATCTATGTGCTGTAGCGAAAGCAGAATCACTGGAATCACCTTCAGTGTCTTTTTGCAGAGAGAACAGGGAGAACAAAGACTCCCCCTTTTGACACCAGCGAGCTCCTGCAACAGTTCTCTGGAAAATGCCTACCTTGTATTCTGGCAGTCACCTGCCTGAAAGAGCTATGCGTTAGTATATACCTCATTCTGGCCACAAGTAGGAAGAGTGAACCAGCAGCTCCTGGAGACTAAGTGCTAACAAATTCAACCTTGCCAAGCAAAAGCTGACGCTGCAACAGGAGAGAAACAATCAAACCCACCAGAAGAAACAGTAAACAGCACAGCTACACTGTGATGTTTGCATTCACCCCCAGTTCCCCTCGCACCCAAGTTTTCTTGGGTTTTGCCTGATGAATTTCCAATTCCCTTTTTTCCTTGCCAGCAGCCTCCATCCCAACACAAGCCCCTCAGAGAGCTCTAGAAGCAACAACATTGCTTGCATTGTTATCAAACAGCAGCAGAGAATTAAAGCAGGCACCAGTCACAGCTTGGAAACAAATACGAGCAGTTCAAGTAGACAGCTCTACTGCTTTCACGCCTATCCTGTTACTGACAGTATCTCCTTTCAAACCCTGAGATACAACCTCCCATCTGAAAACAAGCAGCACATCCTGGAGGCAAAGGAAGAAGTGACTTAATCCTCCTTTCTCAGCTGAACAGCAATCCCAGTAGACAAAAGAGGAATTCTAGAGTAGGATGCTACATGTTTGCATGCCTGTTAAAATCTTACCAGAAGTGGAAATCAGACAAAAGAGGAGGGGGGGNCTGTTTTTATGCCCAGGCATCATAAGAAATCACAACTCTACTCATACTCAACTCCTGCTACAAAAGCCACTCAAGAGAATGCCTTCTCAGTAATGAAATTGTATTTCCAGCCTCCATGGTTGCAAGCTGAGCCTAGAATTAACAGGCTGCAAATCACTACATGTGTAAATCTGCAGAAATGACTCCGGTCTGTAAAGCGCCCCGTTAATCTCCGAGCTGAGCACTACTGACCCCATGTCCACGGAGTAGAAGCTCCAGCCTTTCTCCACATCCAGCATCAACGTGAAATCTTTGCTGATGAATTTCCTCACTCGGTTGCAGTCAGGAACCAGGCGATTTCCCCCACTTGACAACAACGGCTCCCACTTGCAAGCTCGTCCCTCTGAGGGTGACTAACCCAACAAGTCAGCACTCAAAGGCAGAGAACAAAGAACACCAGCTCTGTCTGCACAGCAGAAGAGGCAGAAGGGTGGTCTGGGGAACTGATCAAAGCCACGGAGCAAGGGCGAGGGTGGGGGAAGATTCAGGGACAGTGGATCCAAGCCACAGTCTCTGACTCAGGGCACCCAAAACACTGCATGGAAAAGGAAAAAAATTAATCTGTGCAGAGCAAATTACTTCAAGAGTGTGATAAAAACACTGGTCAAAAATTACAACAGCTGAAAATATACAGGCTTGAAATAGATTTTACATATGGGTTTTTAACTTATTTCCACTACTCTGATGGGGAGACTGAAGACAACACTGCTTTCAAAAAAACACAACTGATTAGCCTTACTTCCTACAGTTAATTTGTGGGTAGTTTATACTCACATTCTCATTTCTACCTTGGAAATGGAAAATAAGCTTCAGTTTCTGCTACATGAACATCTCTGTTTTTACCTGTGTACACGGTTACCAATCTTGTTCGGCTCCTCGCAGTTCTGGATCATGGTTGAAAACAGAATTTCAAGACAGAAGCAAGCATCTACTTTGGCCTAATGGCTTATTTTCCCTAAGAAATTTGATCTAAACAGCTACTGGGTTTTCTCCGTTTACTTTTTATAGTCAAAATGTTATTGCTGGTCAACATAACAACAGCATTTCCAATATATTGTATTTTATAAACCTTGCGAGGACTTCATTATCTCCCACCTTCATTTCTCATTTATGAAAATAAACAGATCTATTAGTTCATTTCAGAGACAAACTCTGAAGGGCAACTAACAAAAATCTGGATTGCATTAGTTAAAAGAACTATATTGAAACTGTACTGAGAAAGCAAAGTGCAGCTAGTCCTTTAAACCCAGAATGTATATGCTAAGACTGGTTAAATAGTGTAAGGTCTACACACCTTAAAGAAAAGTATTTCCTCAACAGAAAGTAACTAGCTACTGACTATCTTTCATAGTCTCACTGCACAAGAAAAATCCATAGCTAAGTAATAGACGTGTCTTTACTTTATGCAATTAAATTACTTGGATTTTTAAAAGAATAAATCCGTGCCAAGGTGCAAGTATATATAATAAAGCGTAAGTTAAAACACCATTAACATATAAAAGGAAGTGTTAAGAATGCTGCAAAACCAGGGGAAAGCCACTCTCTCCCCTCTACTATCCAAAATTTGCTTAATGTAACACAAAGACCAGGGACAGGTACGGAACGACTTACACTTCTTTAAATCTCTTGGCAGGCAGGATGTCCTACACTGTATTACCAAGGGCAGGCAGATACAGGACCAGTCAAATGGCATCGAGAAGCGTTAACCTCCCCTAGCTGGATGCATGGAACAGTCACCCTTCCTGCTCTCATTTGTACTTTGTACATGGATTTGTGACGTTTAACTACACGCCATCGGTCATTTTGCCACTTGGAAAGGAAGCTAAGGTTAGCTATTTAGAGCGTTTAAATAGCCCCATAAAGAGGTACCGTAGTTATTTTAATAAATAATCTAGCATACAGTCTTATGTGTATCGATAGTGTCATTTGTATTGAAGGAACTCCAAGTACATCTGACCTTAAAAATTGTGCAATTGCAGCAGCCAAAGATGTTGAAATCGCCATTCTATGGCAGTGGTGGTCATTTCAGAGCTGTGTGCCAACACTGTGATTAATCACAGCTCACCGGGGATTTCAATAGGAACACGGAAAAACAGCATGTTGTAAGAAAGAAACCCCAAAACATGTGATCATAGGAACATCTGATTAAGAATGCCATCAATGCCCCCATGAGCATAACCTTCTAGTAATACACATATCACAGCGTTTATATATGTGGGTTACCTGCCACGACACGCACTTTATCTATATAATGGAGAGGAGATCAAAGCTGTTAATAAGAGAGTGCATGGAAAACTGCATCAGTTCTCCCCTCAGAAAAGCTCATCTGAGAGCACACACACCTAAAGGGAACACGTGTTGCTGCATGCCAGACAACAGCAGAGTGACCTTTCTACCTGAGCATTCCGGAGGGGGAGGAATAGCAGCAGAGTCACACGGGTTCTCTATATACCACACACACCCATCAGAGGCTTGTAAAAATCACCTGCAATCCCTTCCCCTGCAAATCAAGCCAAGCACATCGCTCTGCTAGGGCTGCGCCAATCTCGACTCATCAGGCACGGCAGGTGCCTGCAGGTACCTTCACCAGCGAGCCTGGTGGTGCTGAGCAGAGGTTACACAGTTCTGCCTGCTTGGGTGATGCCTGGCAGATGTTGGGTTGCTACAAACAAGTTCTCATGCAACCTCAGACCCGCGACCGCTTTTTTCCCAGGACAGAAGTTAGCATCTTACTAGGAAATAACAAGACATCCATAAAACCATAAGTACTTAATATCCACACACACAGAGATTCCATTTTAGTTACACATTATTTCCAGTACGACAAAGTTCAAAAAAATCCACCTGGCTTAGTTCCCCCATCATCATCACCATCAATAAACTGTCCCCAATGTTTCTGATTCCCCACATGAATTAATTGCACTGTGTTAAAGACAAAGGCACACAAATATCTATTGGTTTACTTGCCAATAAAGGATCATTAGTGAATTCTTTACCACCTCTCGAAGTACCTTGTAAATGCTAAAACAGTATCAATTAGGTCTGACCTAAGTAACCTATAGAAGGAGACACTCTGAAAGGCAGAAGAGCTGCCCCGTCTTCAGGATTACAATGATTAGTATCTTGCCTCAAACTTCAGCAAGGACCTGACCCTGCAGTTTCCAGAGGCACCGAGACCCCTTCGCATACACTGCAGACCCATACAATCCACCAAAAGGAAGGGCGTTTCGGTGCATCTTCAAGCTGTCCTCTCCCTAAGCTACAAAGAGACATTCTAGTGTTTCTTTAGTACTTCACAAAGCCATCTAATACAAAAGAAGTTGGCTTTCAATTTAAAAATCAGTAAAAAAAAAGTTTTATGTATCATTTAGAATACTTAAACTACTACAAGCACTAAACCCATTGTAATTTCTAAGAGTACTGTAAGTAAAACCACACCTGGACAACCAGAAATACTGGAAGCAGCCCCAAGAGGCTTCAGCTTGGTACCAGGGCGCTGGACAGAACAGTGACAGCCTATTCCAGACAAGTACACCAAAACTCATGGGAATGTTGCTCTCTAGAAAGCCAGGGATAACCTTACACGCAAAATTGAAGAGTTCTGGAGCACATGTGAATGGATTTTGGTTGTATTCATATGAATATAGAGCTTTAGTATTATACTTTCAAAGCAGCTAAATTCATCAACCAACAATAAGAAGTACTTTTCAGCTCATTTTAGGATTCAGCCAAATGTTTCAGCGATTCCAAAGACATCCCTTCATTCAGCCCTATAAATCAGTATTGTGAGGGTACTAATATAGTTTGTAGCAATTCCGTATACACACTTAAAATCCCAGCAAAATCCTTCAATGAAATAAGTAAGAATTTTTCAAAGACATCTGAAACTAAAGCCACAAACAGAAATCTAATTCTGCATCATTTATTAAAAGAAATTAGGTACTTACCCAATGCCTTAGACTCAAAATTGATGAGAAATTTTGAATTAGAACACCCTGTCAAGAGTTTTTCAGAATGATGCATTATACATAAGAATAGTTAATTTTTTTCTGAAACACCTGAATTGAACATTGAGGGATTGAGGGGTTTCATGTAAATTTCTAACAATTGCTTAACTAACGGACCAAGTCTTTTCCATAAAGTAATCAAGATGGAAAACAAAAGCAGCCAACAGAAGACCAAAAAGCTTAATAAAATACTTTTTTCTGCCCACAACTGGTGTAGACCCTATGACAGGCAGCAGACAAAAACCAAACACTGTATCATTAATCATGTTAATAATTCACCTATCTGTAAATATGAAGTTAGACTTCCTCAGAGTTACATGAGGTCAGCCATGTTTCTCTAGTAAAATATTAATTACTGCTAAAGAATATTATTTTCAAAGACCCGTTCCCTAATCAATAGCAGGCTATTTTAATTGCTACAAAATCAGGCTACTGAATGTTCTTCTGAAATGGTTTTGGTTCCCAAAGACTTTACTGAGCCCTAAATTTACAATTCTTAACACCGACTCATTTACTGGTATTAAAGATATTCTATGCAATAATGCTTTGAACATGCATTGCATGCTGAAGAAGATAAATATCTTAAAGAACTACCAATAACTAGTGTTGAAGTAACCTCAAGCGTCACTGCAAGAAAGAGTAGATAAAATGGGGGGGATAAAACAGAGTTTTATCCATGCAGCAGAGGATAGAAAAGCAGAAGTGTTGCAAAAACACAGATATGACAAAGTGGTTGTTTCTCAATACCTGATGAATTTCAGAAAAATGAAACCGTTTCCGTGTTGTTCATCATTTGTTTAACACTGACATCATCCTAATAGGACATCCACTGCAAAGAGAAACACCAGCAGCTTGAGTTGAAGTTTCTGCTTTTTCTTTTAAGAAATCATTGAAAGTCTGTTTGCCATTTCTGGCCCTTGACCCAACTTCCTGATTTGGCCAGCAGCTGGAAGGATGTTAATCAGAGGGTACGAGAAAGGAAGTGGTAAAACAATATGCTCCCAGCCCTGGCCTCTGCGTGCTCACAGAGAGGATGGATTTTGAACCCACTGCAGACAACTGGATGTGGCATGTAAAATAAAACCTGTTTTTTTTCTTTTCTTAAAATTAAAATTTAAAGAGAAAACTGCTCAGCAGAAGAGTAAAACCTGTGCCTTCAGCAGCTTCCACCTCTATCATCCTCTCCCCATCAGTACTCCTTCACAATTCCAACCAGCCTGTGGTTGCTGCCTCATCACATCTTAACTCTCCTCGTGATGAGCACCACGACCTGTGGCCAGCCAACACTTCCATTCCCCCTACCCAGATGGGGCCCATGCAGAGCCATCAAATCTGAGGAGGGCATCAGAAGCAGGGATGAAATCTGTGTTGACATAAACACTGCAACATGAAGTTCAGAAAGTAACACGCGTTCCCATACAACCACTCACCTGAAAGGAACCACCAAGTGCTTCAGGAGACTGCTGTTACAGCAGCAAAGCCAGGAGTAGAGAACATACTGGGTTTAATGCTCAAGAGCTTGTTTTTCAGAAAGCAAGAAGGATAGTCACGTTGTCAAAAAGTGAAGTTACTAAAAATTTTAGGATGCTAAAGATACAACATGGATTCTGTGCCAGCCAGCCTCCTCATGCAAGTTAAATACCTGAAGCTGACAGGCTGTTCCCGAACTTTGCCCCTACGTTCAATTTTCTCCTCAGAAGTCAAGATTAAGTTAAATATTTTAGATGTACAATATTAAATCATTGCTAGAACAAAAGCACCCCAAGAGGTTGCTGCGGAAATTGGACTTTTTGAGATCCTCAAGAAACTGCCATACATGAGGACAGATTGCTCATGGTAAGTGTAACACGCAGAGCCCATTTGTAGCAACAAAGACAACCTTTTGCTCCAAGTACTTGATTTCGTCTGCTTTAGTGTAGCTGAAGGCCTGCAACATCTGCCAGCTAAAGAAGTTTCTGTTAATGGTAGCTAACTACCAAGATCTCATTTCAAAATCTTTTTCAAGTGCCCAGCCCCAAGACCAAAGAATGACAGAACTAAATCAAAACACATAATAAAACAGAAGTGATCAATACTATTCAAGCACAAACAATGCCTATTAGTAGTAAACAATCTCATTATTCTCACATACATCCCTGCTCAGTTCGAAAGAGCTTTAACTTAGAATATTTCTGTGTATTTGGGGGGGGGGGGTGTGTGTGAGTATGTACACAGCCCAGGGGATGGGGATCTCACTCAAACTGAGAGGGGGTTTAAGGCAAAATACCAAAAAGGGGAGGTAGCAGCACCGTCCCTTTCAGCATCAGTGAGAGACTGGTTAAATTCAGTGTGAAGCCACATCCGTAACAGATTGAGGGTTTTGTTTTAACCTGTTTGCAATGCAGAAGCACTTTAAGATAGCCGTCCCCCCTCCCCCATCACTTACTCCAAATTGTGACAGATCATACTCTCTGACAAGACCTGCTGCTACTGCTGGAAAAAGAAGTAAAGCACTACAAGAAATTCCCAGGAATCAAGATAGTATTGTTTCACAGGCACTGGTTCTGTGGTAGTCTGAGAAGCTAAAACACTGCAATACTATCCTGACATGACAGAAGGGCCCTGTGGAGATCTCAGAAGCAACAGTTGCCTTGTTTATATGCCAATAACCAAGAGTCAGGTGGAGCTGAAATATATGCTTTCTTAGTACCATCAAAAAAGCTTCCTTCGGATTCTCAGTACTTTTACCCTAACCTAGCAAAACAGAGTGTTTGGCAGACAGCAACATTTTCACTTCATTCTGACATTCCTTTCACCTGAAGCTCTTATGTCTCAGCTGCAGGAGAACAGACTGTTCCCACAAGGCCATAGGTATGCAAAGCAGTAACATGCAAACTACTGAAATACTCTCAGAAAAGGTGCTTCACGTTTTGGGTGGGTTCTCCATGCTGCTATACGTTTAAGGTGGATATTGAGACTTCATAGAGCACATCACAGGATTCACAATGAAACCCAGAAGAAGCTGCTGGAATTCTGGGAAGAGAGAACAAGAAACTCATAAAACTCTAATTATACCTTCCATAACTCATCTTACTCAAGTCAGCATGAAGAGAGCAGTGCTTCTGTACTGCACAGCTGACAAGTCATTAATGTAGAGAAGCAGCAGTGGAGATTTTAACAGTGGGTGGCTTTCAAAATTAGCTGCCAAGTGGATTTGACAGGTGTAAAGCCCAGCTGCTCCTCCCCACCATCGCTAGAAAAACACCAAGCAGTAGCTTGTGGATGGAAGTCTTCTGGCACAGCTTTCCTCAGCTATGGACAGCCACTGTTCACAAGGAGGACAAGTACCACGCTGGCATCCTTCCCTCACCGTACAGCCTCTCTACAGGTGCAGGACAGGAGACTGGGTTTTTTAATGGTTTTAACGTAGAGAGAAGAAGATATTTGTGCGTGTATCTATATAGTCACACATCCGTAAAAAACATACCCCATATATAAAATGTACAGATTTACACTGTAAGTGTATTTATTTAACAGCAACAAACAGACAGTGAGTGACCAGACTGATGGCGATACACACAAGGCACTGCAGGCACTCAGTCATTCTCCTAAGGCCCAAGCTCTGGAAGCTGAATTTCAAAAATACTGTGCCAAAATAACCTACTGCATCAACATGCCTGTATACTGCTCACCACTTCTCTCCAAAGTTGAACTGATCCTTCTAGTTCACTGAAAAGTTCAGATGATCTTGAGAGCTCCACATGGATTTATTTCCTTCGGCACAAAAGGAAAATTTGCTCTCATAAATGTTATGAAAAAAGCCAAAAGCTTCAGACTTGCCAGTCAATTCCAGAGGACCCAACGTAGCTCTTTGCTTTTGTACCTGAGGAATCATAGAAAGGTCTGGGTTGGAAGGGACCCCAAGGATCATAGAGCTCCAACACCCCTGCCACAGGCAGGGCCACCAACCTCCGGGCCTGGATCTACACAAGGTTGCCCAGGGCCCCATCCAACCTGGCCTTCAACACTTCCAGGGACGGGGCATCCACTACTTCTCTGGGCAGCCTGTTCCAGCACCTCACCACTCTTTCTGTAAAAAACTTCCCCCTAAGATCTAATCTAAACCTTCCTTCCTTTAGTTTTAATCCATCCCCCCTTGTCCTGCCATTATCTGCTCTTTTAAAAAGTTTAATCCCCTCCTGCTTCTAAGCTCCCTTCAGGTACTGGCAGGCTGCAATGAGGTCCCCCTGCAGCCTTCTCTTCTCCAGGCTGAACAAGCCCAGCTCCCTCAGCCTCTCTTTGTAGGGCAGGTGCTCCAGCCCTCTCATCATCCTCATGGCTCCTCTGACCCCTCTCCAACAGTTCCACATCATTCTTGTATTGGGGGCCCAGCTCTGGACACAGGGACAATCACCTCCCTGTCCCTGCTGCCACCCCTCTTCTAATGGAGCCCAGGATCCCATTGGCCTTGCGAGCTGCAAGAGCACACTGCTGGCTCATGTTAAGTTTCTCATCCACCACAATCCCCAAGTCCTTCTCAGCAGGGCTGCTCTCAAGAAGCTCTTCTCCCAGGCTGTATCTATGGCTGGGATTCTTCCGACCCAGGAAGCTGTGAAGTACATCAACACTGAAGCTGGAAGCATGAATGCAGTTCAGGTACACCTTTGATCTAGCTGACTGAGTATCAACAGGAGTATAACCCTATACCGAACCAGTACCGGTTTCAGCACCAGTTATAAACCAACACGCAAGCAGTTATCCTGTACCGGGCTCCCTGCAACCGTGGCTGCTCTGCTTCAACTGCCTCCCTTGAATATGGAACCTCAAGCAGCTTTATGTCTAACTTTCAGGGAAACACATACAGTTTTCCAGCAGCATTTCATTGCTATCAGTCTTCTGAACAGGTGCAAGCGACAGAAGCACACTCATCTGGGAGTACTGCTTAGTGCTGCAGCTGAAGGATGCTGAACAGTATCTAGTTACTTGATTTGTCTGATCCTTGGGAGAAGAACAAGGAGTGCTTTACCAGCAGGAAGGAACCTGAAGTACTGAGACCTCCAGGATGCTGTGACATACTAAAGGAACTTTCTCCAGAGGAGCTGCCAAAACGGCAACTTCTAGGCCCATATGATCAAAATGACTTGTGCTTGACTGTTATTGTAAGGCTAAAGTCTAGAAAACACTCTGCTTAACAACAAAAACCATTTTACCTACTTCACCTATGGAAGCATGCTTTGGCAAACTACATCCTTTCAAATAAAAAGGATCACCATCGCTTAGAAGTTGAATTTTAACAAGAAGTAAGTTAAAAAAATGAAGTACAAGCTTGTCATTAGCCAACACCTTGAGACAAAACACCTTGGAACAATGAACACAGCAGGGTAAAGTGCACAGAAAGCAATGAGGCCACAGACAGGTCAGCACCTCAGTGAGACTTTTCACTCCATCACTCCTTTCCAGCACGGGAAACCACAGGACAACACTCGTATTTCACCAGGGAGCATCTGGGGAGATAGATTTCAGTTTATTGCTGTTCAGTTGGGGCATGTCCTGGGAAGGTAATGGCCTCTGCTTCTAAGGCTGTGTGGAGAGCCATGGCTCCCAGTAAGCAGTAGTTTAAAAAAAGCAAGTGCCAAAGTACACAGGCGGGATGTGGTACTGCTTGAGACGCTTATGTTCTGTGGGAATATTACAGCAATGTGCTCTCCAGCAAAGTAATCTTTGAACCATCTCCAAGTGCTGTTTCTGCATGTTACTGTCTTTCACAATGCAGCAAAAATCAGGTCATTTATGCTCTGCTGAGTCAGTTACTTAAATTTTCTCTTCTCCAAACCCTAAAGTATCTTAAATCTTTTCCAAGAAACTGACAGTTTCCAAGCATTTTCCCCTCTGTTGTATATACTTCATCTTTACCCCAGATCAGCAAGGTATACAAAGCACTAGAATTCTGATGCAGGGAATAGTGAAGCTGGGGAAAAAAAAAATCTACTATTAGTTTTTGATTGTTTTCCCTGGAAGCTACACCACTTCCTCCCCTCACATCTGAAATACCCTCAAAGTTTTTACTTATTTTTAGGACTCAGGAGACCGAGTCTTCTCTCTGCCTTACTTTCCATATACACAGTAATCCTTTGTGAATGTATTTCTTTTTACTGCTGGAGTATTTTGAGTGTCTGCTGAGGATTTAATCACAGTATCTGGCAGTGTGTACCTCTAGTTTTCATTGTGCAGAGGGAGGGGAACAGGCTGCAGTAAAGTAACTGAATACGCAGGGGGAATGTTAGCAGTATCTACAGAAACTTCTGACTTTGAAGGGGATCAATCTGATCCATGGGACCAACACAAAGAAGAGACACTTACTCAGAAATGCTAATTTTAGACCATCAAGACAAGAAAGAAAGAAAAAAAAAAATCCTTGAGAGAGTGAAAAAGCGGTAGTGCGTCACGGTATAAACAGGAATGAACAAGGGACCTGTTCCACTTTCCATCACCATGCCAAAAATAAAGAATTTGATTTGTTTCAAGAATCTCTGGAAGCTTCTCTGTGGAAGCCTGTTGTTCAATCTGTACACTTCCTTCTTTAATCGTGACACAGATGCCAATAAACTGGCACTTTCAAAGCATTTGCTCTATAATCCAACACAATCAAGCCAGCTGAAGCCGAATGCGGTCAAGCAAAAGGATTCTGCAATTGACAGCTGGGACAGAGGGAGGAAAAGGCTACATAAGGTCAGAGGACAAGTCTATCATCCCCGTGTCCATCAACACTTCTACACACACGCTTCACCACCACGTACCCTAACATGCAGTCACATGTACAGGCTCACTCATGTCTGACCAGAGGAAGCGCATCCACTACCACCCAGAACAAACACCACCTCATTCTCCTACAAGACGACCCCCTGAGTAGCGTGACGGTCAGACTGAAGGCCCACAGTCCCACAGGTGTCACTGGCACTACCCATTGTAAACCAGCTCCAGATTCTCTCAGTGGAAAAAGAGTCATTGCCAACAAAGACCCACGCTTTGTCCCTGGTTTTGTTACAAGCCTGGCTAAAGCTCCATATTCTTGCAGAGCCCTGGACAGAGTCCCAGGAAAGATTGTTCTCAAGCCACTGGTTTAGCAATGACTTCACTTGTTCCAAGACAGACACACAGGCAAACAGACACACTTTTTTTTTTTTTACTGGGAGGAGTGGTGGGACATGGACACCACATCACCCCTGCGGCTACCCTACCTCAGGACACAAGCATATCCAGGATCTTCTCATGAAGCATACATATACACACATACTCTTCAGAAACATGCAACTGCAGGAGAACCTGTTCTTGCTGTGCCACAGACCTTTGTGTTAGCTGAGACCATAAGGTAAATCTGTTGGTTTGACAAGGTGAGCACTGTGACGCTAGCAAGGCACTGTCTCCATATTCAAACCAACAGAGAATTAGCATGGATTCCTCTGATTTATTATATGTGAATTCATAGTGAATTCACCACCAGCACTGTTTCATCTATAACAACAGGCAATACATACTTGACAAAACCAACCCACCCAGCAGAACACACAGCACCCGACGGTCGCTCCTGCCCGTGTGTACGTCGCAGCAGCTCTGCCCTGACAGCTAATCGCACCATTCCCCAGCCCTGACTTGCATCATATTCAGCTAAATCAATCTGCTTCCGCCACTCGCATCTACCCTGCACACTACTGACAGTTTCTTCCAAGAGCAAAAGGTCAGAGTAAGATACTTTTCCTTCCTCTGTTCACAACAGTCTCTTCCCTTCTTGTAGCAAGTGGAGAAGTCGCTGATGCACGCTCCCACCCAACCCAGTCACTTTTCCTTACCTCCAATTCCACTCCTTTTCTTTCCAACCTCGTGTACTCTCTTAGGTCCTTTTCCTGAAAGTACAAACTTGCCAGAATCTGTCCATCTCAAACTCCTTTAATCTTAACTGCATTTTCAATTACCTTTCTTCCCCTATTTTCTTTCCAAGATCATAGAACATGCCACTTTAAGATGCCTGACTGAAATTTCTTTCTTTCATTTCTATCTGTAGACCTTCAATGATAAATTAGCACTTCAGCATGTTACTGAAGTTTTCAAAACCCTCTTCCCCACCAAAATTATTAAGAAAAGGTACTTGCTCCACACTTCCCTATGCCTTAAACATAGAAAGTGGACACTGTTAAAAAAAAAAAGTTAATTGCTACCTAAGTTTCTATCATGGCATCTGCTCATACTTAGTCTGTCACCTTGAACTTTTCTTCCACATTACTAGATTCTCCAAAACATCTCTAGCAGCTGCTGTCTTTAGTCCTCTCTCTCTACCCCTCTACGCTTTTTTCCTAGATATTTTAATATGCAATTAGAGAGAGTCATTACATTCAAACTGACAGCTCACAGAAGCATTCCGTTCTGTCCACATTAAAACCATGGCACCAATTTGTCACCCTGCCCACATAGTTACTTCCATCTCCCTTCTTGGCTGCTGAGGGAATACCCACATAGTCCTAAGGCTTTGGACTGACCTGTCAGAGGCATGATTTTATCACTGATCTCTAACATCCTATTACCCAGACTCTTTCTATATTAGGGAGATTAATTTACTCCCCCTAAAATACATCTATTTTTACCCTCCCCCACAGATCAAAATTTTTTGATCCATCATCTCAGTTGCTTCAAAGTTGTTTCCTGAAGAATTAGAAAATTCATTTTGCCTCACTGTTGAAGTAATTCTCCTAGCCCATCACGTCTCTCATTTTGTACCTTTGTGACACACACCCCCCGCCATGTTTACCAAACTAAGCCAATGCCTTCAATTTCAGTACCTTACCTAGGCTACTTCTCTTAACCCCTTAGTGTGGAAAGACATAGTGCTCCCTTCCACTACCTACACTTTTTAAGTTTTCAAAACACATAGTTCCATTTTTTCCTAGGCTTCCTCTTTGGCCACAAAGATTTCTTCTGCATCAACATCTGTAAAGTATCTCCATTTCTTGAGGCAAGCAACAGGCACTATTTCCCAGTCTCTTCTAATCCCTGAGCTGCATTTACACTTATCACCATTGCTGTTTCTTGATAGTCTTGTCTTCTATGCTTGTAAATATCCCCCATGCCGGGTGATTTCCAGTTACCCCAGCCAGCTAAGCAGCCAAGTAGTTCTCAGCTTGTTCCAGAAAATCATCTCACAAGAAGGATAAGCATTTGATTACAGCATGAACACACCGAGGGACTACACCTGCTCTCTGTCACAGAGATGCACAGTGGCCCATAAACAGGTATCTAGCCAGCATCATCCAAGCAGCCCTGATTATGGTGATGCATGTTGCTGTTGACAGGACTTCAGGCTCACTTACAGCCAATTTTTCACCTTCGTTGTGAATGAGGCAGGACCTCTACTCAAAGAAGAGACAACCTCATTGTAAGAGAAACTGAACTAAGGGAATAACCCACCCCTCCTGTGTTACCGAGTTTCTCACCAAGGAGAAAGAGGCAGAACTTCTCCTTTCCTAAAACCTTAGAGCCCAGCTACACAAGGTCAACAGAGGCTGTGCTTTCAGTAGCAGCGACACCAAAGGCACTCAGGAATTTAAAAATAGAAAACATTTCTGACCAACTTGCATTCTAGCAACTTCACCTATAAAGCAGAGATTATGCTGTATCACACAATTCAGGAAAAAAAAAATCAGTACTTGTGAAGTACAATGGCTGCCCACAGAACACCCCACAGGAAACTGCAGCCCTTGTCTTCTGACCAGATTTGAATACCATACAGTAAATGCAGTTGATGAAAGAGAAGAACAGGTGGTGATAACCATCTAAATAAACAAGAATTTTCCATTCAGTCCACTAAAGACCAAGATGCTGTAGAACTACTACGTAAAATAGTCTAAAATATTGCTTTGCTGCATATAGATTAGAGTTTAAAGCAAAGTTATAGCAGAAACTTTTCTTTTTTATATATAATCTGAAGACAGTCAAGTACACAAATGATTTTTCTCCAATATAGTTCACATGCATGGGAAAGATGGAGACTTTTCCTTTAATAATTACAGCAAGACTTGATTTTTTTCAAAAGGTTCCACGCTCAGAATTTCACATAAAAGTACAGACATTCCTGTTGCTGTTTGGCACATCAGATTTTTTTAACCACTTTTCCCTGTGCTTTCCCATTTTTATTAAGTCCTATTTATGCAGAAAAAAAAACCCCAAACCTTCATAGAGGTGGTCAGATAGTCTGGAAATAAAGCCCAAAGGTATGATGGCAATTTGAGCACTCCCCATTCCCTAAGGTCCAACATGCTCAGTGCTGCGGCTGATGCAGAGCAGAACTTTGGGAGGTCTCTACGGAAGGCTCTTGCTCTAACTAGATTTAATATCCTGTATCCATACTTTCACTCAAATACAGGTTTTCTGCAAGGGATGACTAGATGGTTTGACTCAGAAAATGATTGCTAGAACATGTGTAGGCAGCCTAAGTAAAAATGCTGAGAACCTGTTATCTTTAACATCTGGAAACTGCAACCCAACAAGCTATCTGCTTTGGCCTATGCGTTTTCAGGTTTTAACTGTAAAAGCAGGAGACAGATCTTTTGCAAACCTTCCTTCTCACACCTATCAGCTACCTCAAGAACATAAGCAGTAAAACAAGACTAAAAAAAAAAATTCTAAGATGGAGATGGCAGGGGAAAAAAAGGTTCTGCCTTCTGCTAGACCAGCACAAGTTTGAAAAAGCCTCTGCTGAGAGAAAGGTGTGACTGAAACATTTTCACACATTAGCAAACAAAGACGTACTTTTAAGTTGGGGACAGGAGCTGCAGCCAGACTAGGATAGTTTGTAGAAATACACCTCTTCTAAATCTAAGAATCAACTCTATCCTAGAGGGTGAGATTAAAAGCAGGCAAAATAGCAGAGTACTTAGATGCTAAAGTTCTAAGTTGCCAACAGATTTCTAAATACCCATCTGAATCAAGGAGATATGGGTGGCATCAAAGAGCAAATGACGACTCCCTAAAACTAAAAATTCTGGCACAAGGATATACTAACATGAAACAGAATATTTGCCTGCACAAGCAAGTATACAAAACAGCCTGTTCATCCAGAAAGTTAGCTTGTTTTACTCGAGCATGTTAGCACAAACGTACAAGACGAGTCAAGAAGGAATATTAACTGACAAGGTACATCCATCCTAAACCATCTACGCATCTCTTCCACCACTCTGTTGAACAGCCTGCTTCATGACTTCCAGCAGAACTGTTCCACCTACAGCTCCAGAACAACATTCATCTGACAGCATTTCAGAAACTCCATCAGGTGCTCAGAGAAGAGAATATGAAGGGAATGAAACATATATACTGCTAAAGAGTCAGGGGGAGGGGTTGTGTGATAGATGGACGGGGACAGACACACAACAGAACAGGACATGGACACCCACGTCAACTAAATTCATTAAAACCAGACATCTCTAAAAACCCAAGACTGAAGCTACAGACATTAAGCTTAATATCAAACGTACCTAAGACTTCCCTTCTTTCGGATCTCCCTTTCACCTGCCAGTATGTAAGAAATCCTCCCAAACTCTACCAAGCAAAAGCATCCTGTATAGTAGGTTCCTGAACTCTCCTATCTTTTTGGCTCTTCCAAAGCTGTTGACACCACTGCTAGTTTCTTTGGAGAAGAAAGGACTACATGTTTATTGCTTATTAGATTATCTCATCAGCTCCTTAGGATTCATAAGGTCTATCTAAAGGCATACCAAAAATGCAAACAACCTCCTAGCAGTTCTCAGCAGCTTTAATGTTTGGGCATCAATCCAGAAAGAATGAGAGTCACAAGATCATCTCATAAACCAGGCAAGCCATTACCACTTAGGTTATTGATCTTTGCCTGCTTTTCTCAATCTTTCTGAACTCTGTCCTGAACTCTACATACCTTCTTTGTGGGAGCTGAGCATATCACAAGCTTAAGGGTTTATTTTTCACCTTACTTTCAATTCTCCAAAGAAGCAAGAAATAAGTTTCTATCTGTGAGATGCTTTAACTACATAAAGTGCCATTAGTTCTGTTATGTTGCTCAGGGACCAGCTCTGGAGTGCTCTAAGGGGATTCAAAAAGGAAGATGACTATTACCACATCATTCCCACCCTTTAAACACCAACATGCTTTATTAGTATTTTCTTATCCTTTTCTTACCCTCCTCCCTCCCCGCTCCATGGTCGCCACTCTCCACTACCCCTTAACTCAGATAGTTTCCTAAGAAGGACAGAATTAAAGAGATTAAAATAGTTTAGTAAATGCAATTGCTCAAGTATCTTACCAACGCAGGCCATTGAATTTGTTTGATCTTGGATCCCTGAGTCTGGCTTGGGTCCTTTCTTTTCGCCCAGACCAGCTGGTACTCTACCAAGAAGGCTGCAAAATCTTCATAAACTTTAACCCATTCTCGTTTTTCCCATTCAAGGTCATCAAATTCCACATATACCTGAGGGGAAATGTAAGAACAGGAAGAGACATACGTTATTACATATATAAAGCACATGTGCAACTCCATGTGCAACTCTTGAAAGCACATGTTGTAAAGCTGAATGCAAGAGCTTAGTGTTACCCATTTCACTGTTACAGTATTGAAATGATATAATCAGTTCCTGCAGCACAGAAGAGGTTTCTCTTGGTGGTGCATGTGTGCTGAAGAGACGAGGCTTACATTTGCCAAACCATTGCTGTTAGCATTGGGTATAGCTCCTCTCAGGAATGGCAAGTTTAACGCTAATTATTTACTAGTATCATCAAGTAACACACATAGCTATTCACACATCGGCAATAAGTTTTAAGAATACTGCTCCTTCACAGTTCAAATACTTGTCACATAACACAAACCAGCCAAAGAAACACTGTTTCAAGGAGGAAATAAAAAGAAAAACCATTTGGAACCAACCCGGACAGCAACTACAAGCAAGCCCAACACCCAGCACCTAACAGAAGCAGCGTGGGTTCTTGCTCTTTCTGTCCTGGAACCTCGCTCCTTTGCAGGAGGTAAAGTAAAAAGACAAACCTAACCCTGGCTAGTTTAATTTTCAGCCAGTTTGTGACTATTTGATCTTGTGCCATACCACTGTTTTTGCAGGTGACACCATTCTCCCAGACACATTCTCGGAGAACAGCCATGACTGCCTCCTCTTGCAAAGGGAACTCTGAGCCAGAAAGTAATGTGAAAGCTACCTGCAAACATTAAGTCTTTTAATATCATTACATTTCAAACAGACAGAATTGATTTGAAATATTGTTTCTTTAAAAAAAACCCAACGTAATAGATTGTTTTCTCTTCCAAATGATGACAAAATTCACGGCAAAAACGAGCTGGCATTATAAAAAACGGTCTCACACACTGGAGAAGAGAAGGTGCTTTGCTACCCTCCTGAATTTCTGCTCTCAACAATATCCAAAGACAACTTCTGAAACTGGAGTTTCTTCTTCTGTCTGCTTCTGAGAACTTCAATCACTGTCACAGGAATATTCTTGTCTTTTTAACTTCAGTTAATTTTAGGCCCTTCACATAGTTCCTCATCTAGACTTCCTGTCTCACACTTCCAAAACACGTACTATACAGTGTTCCCTCCCATCTTGGCCCTCTCCCTTCTGTGTACACAATTTAAATTTGCTCCAAGCCTCTTCTCACTCTTGTATCAAAATTCATCATCCCAGTTTTCCCCCTCATACTCCTTTTTTTAACCCATATTACTTCCATTCTGTTCCTAGACACTCCTTCCCTTGTCCCTCCCCTCTGTAAAGCATCCATCAGATTAAGAAGGTCCATTACTGCAGTTGGACCTTTTCCTATGACAGCCCATTATCACATCTCCACCTAAAACTTACCCAGGCAAAAAAGAAAGCAAGCAGTTTTCTCCTCATCAAGTCTATAGATTTATTTCACGTTCCTCCCTCCCCACAGCCTCCACAAACTGCTCTGCGCTCCGACTAACCACAGCTACCACTCACTGCACACTTGCCTCCTTCCCATCCACCCCTCTACCAAGCACTGACACCTGACTGTCCCTGTTGTCGCACATGCTTTTGTCACCAATATCATTTACAGCCAACTGGTCTTTCCACCTCTTATCTCACATCTCATCTTACTACTCGCTTTCCTTCTTGCCCGTTCTGAATTTGCTGGGGCAAGGTGGAGCGTGCGCAGGGCAGTTGTCCCACATGAAATACTGCCCCTTCTTCACTCCCCAAGGACAGAGCTAGAAGCCTCCATATTCACCACCCAGACACCTGGAGTTTCTTGCTGCCGCTCCTCCAACATCTCATTTCCCTTGGCTGATCAGCATCACTCATCGTGAGAGCTATCGCCTGGTATTCTAACAAAGCAAGTAGAAAAGAGCAGCAAAAACTCAGAACTAAGAATTGTGAACTGACACCTTCTGCTAAAAAGCACTTAATTTCGATTATAAAATACATTATAAAGTTGCAGAGTAATAGTTGTAATAGTTCCTCAATCAATACAGAGCCGATGGGAAAACCAGAAATGCTTTAAAGCACTGGTGGGAAAGCACCTCATGTCACAAATCATTGTGGCAGCAGTATTTTGTGTTTACAGCTACTCTGAACCCTTCCAAAGAGACATTTATTTCTGCAAATGATTCAAGACAACCTTCAGTGACATTACAGTTGAAAATCATCTGCTGAAATCACTTCCCTCCTGGCCCCCTTCTCCTGCAAATTCCCCTTGGTTGTTCTGGGCCAGTCGAATAATTTTACTATCTGGAAAGTCTTTTTACTGGGGTAGTCTGCAACGGGGTTTAGGAGTTTAAGCACCAGACCTCACACAGCAGCGATTTAGAAAAAATAGGAGGCAAGGGGAATCAAGTGTTATAAATGTTTTTGGAAAACACAGATAAGTCTAAACTGGAGTTAGCAGTTTAGAAGTCGCCACACTAAAACATACTGTAACTTTCTGGACACTGGCCAAAACTTGTGGATAACTGTGATATGATCTAGTGTTTGTGTGCAAGTTTTGCACCCCAAATAAACCGAAATCCGGTGCAGCGACAGTGGGAGTTACTGCCGAGCTATCTGCAGAGTCTCCTGGCACCGTATAATTAGATCTTCAAAGGAGCAGTTCCAAGAAAAGTGGAGAATGGAGCGTGGCGCAGAGCCAGTCTGCCATCGCCCAGGGCACCATATTCCTCCTCTACTATGATACACACACAACCTTACTTGGGAATTACTTCTGCCAGCTTCCACCAGTCGGGTTTCCATGCCAAGCCTATTAACTATCTGCTGGCTTTTCAAAGTTCATTTTTTGAAAGGCAGAGACAACAGGGACAACATGCAGAGCTCAACCCCTCACCCATTCTCTTTTTTGGTAGGATATACTTAAACCAGGAAGATCCATGATGAATTTTTCCAAGGCGATAGTAAAGCCTCCAAAGAACACAGGCTTCCTCTTTCCTGTACACTGACCTACCGCAGGGAGAAAAGCAGTATCCCAAGCCACACAATTTCTGAAAGGGAGTAAAAAAAAAAAAGGGGGAGAGGAGGAGGAAAGGAAGCCATCCAGCAACCTACGCCAACAAAACAAAACGGAGAGCCAGAGTCAGACCCCCCCCCACGCCTCCAAGGAGTGCAAAGGCTGAAAATACTTAATCTTTCTTCCTTCACTGGCAAAATTCTGTACAATGAGAAACTTTATAACACTTGCCTCCCCAAGAATGCATGTTCATTTGGAGATTGTTTTCCAGCCAGATTTTGCTTCCTTGCCTTGACAGCTATACTGAAGTTCGTGTTCCCA
This sequence comes from Zapornia atra, assembly GCA_013400835.1. Taxonomy (NCBI): domain Eukaryota; kingdom Metazoa; phylum Chordata; class Aves; order Gruiformes; family Rallidae; genus Zapornia; species Zapornia atra. The sequence continues at coordinate 52,887 of VZTU01008188.1, forward strand.
GAGTGGCTGCAGTCTTCTCACCATGTATGCATTCACTTGCATAAAAAGGAGAAATTCCCACTGGGATGATATTATATTTATAATTGGCATTAATGTGCTAATTTTGTAACTCACTACTATTTTCCAACAGGAAGCAGCATAAGCTTTTAGCATGCTTTTCCAAGTAAAGCAAGACAACAAATTAATTTCCAATGGAGTCAGCCAAACAATTGCAACAAATATTGTTGTTTCAAAGCCAAAACACAACAATCACGGTGAATTTCTCTACATGCAGCGCTGTGATCCAGTTTTCCAGTCACTTCTGCTCCAAATAAATATGTCTGACCAAACAAATTCTGAAACCCTTTAAACCGTCAGAAGGCAACGTGGCTTCTAATGAGTGCTAAAGAGCACAGTCCACACACCATGCTCTTCCTTGAGACCACCTGAGTGGGTGGCTGATGCTTGTAACTCCCCCACACTATAGCAGCATATGTGTTGCCCAGGGCTTGGCGAGTGTTGAAGACAACCGCTCCATGAACAACCCAAAGGCTGACTTCAGGTTAGGTTTGCCCCAGCAAGAGCTCCAGGCAACACAGCTGCAAGAATCACTAAAAACTTCCATCTTTTTAAGGTGAAGTAATCTCTAGTAACAGGGAAATAGAGTGCTGTACAGCATTTATTCACCGAGCTTCCAACCCAGCGTGCTACAAATTGATCCATGGACATGATTTGTATTTAACAGGAAGCAAGTTCTGTTTTCTCTCCTCTACAGTCTCCACCCAAAGACTGTTAGCAAAATGTTTATTTCAAGGAAAAAGTATCAAGCAATCTTTCTTAAATGGTTTTTAATAAGGCAAAGAAAACACTTGTACTTTTGTACCACACCAAAGAGCCTTTCATCAACACAAGTTTGGCTACTGACCTCGAGGTGAGTCCCAGAGCACATCCCACCAGGTTTCATTAGTGACTTTTTTTTTTAAATTAAGAGATAGACTATTACACCATGTGCAATTACAATACACATACTTTATACACAATTTATGGAAGTTGAGAACTTTCAAAACTTGGCTGCTAAAAATTATCAGTGGTGTTCAAAAAATCTCAGTTACACAAGTTAAAAGACAGACCTCAAACTCTCCCCACGTGACCAGGCATCAAAAACTAGTTGTCAATTTTCCCACCTTGTGATGCATGGTCAAGAGCATAACCCTTGTGTGGAATTTAGCAGAAATTTGATTGAAAAATACGCAAGTATAAAACCCAGCACATTTCAGTGAGAATAAATGTGGCACAAGTTGGAAGGGGTACGTGTGTTTTGATTTTAAAACCCACAGTACCATCAAAGGGGAGAAAAAAATTTCCTGTTTGATGCCTCCAACTTACAGATAGTTTGTAAGAGAACCAGTTACAAGAGATCAGGATAAAATTCCCAAATTAGCACATCAAAATGCAAGTCCAAGCTCATTCTTCCCTCCCCGTATTCTCCAGTGTTAACTGCCACCTGAAAACTTTCATTCTGGGGGACAAACGTTTTATGGGATGTTTAAGAACTGTTTATTTTTGGCCCAGTAAAGAGGATACTGGGAGTTTCCTGGTTTGGGGAGAAAAATCTCCCTTCAGGAACGAAAATCCAAGGATCCAAGCAAGCAGCCAGTGCCTCCCCCCCGCTGCAGCGAGGGGTGGCAAGTCTGGGTACCCCAAACCCGGCCACGATGTGGGTTTGACACTGTCAGGGAGGGTTCCAGAGGTCTGAACCCCACACAGCTCTGACATCTTGCTTCACTCCAATGGGCTTCTTTAGCACTGTACGCAGTTGAAAATTAAAATAAAGTCCACGAGGTTCCAAAAAGCTTCTCTGTCTACTTACTGAGATGGATGCGATTGCCAAGTATCTAGCTGGTATAAACTAAAGCTAGTTGTAAGTACACAGGGAACAGAGCCAATATGAGTGTTTTTATAAAACTTAATCTTCCCATCCTGTTCCCAATATTCCTGCCTTCTCAGGTTTTTAGAGATTATTTCTTTGATGGAAATGGCATTACCCAGCAGTCAAGTCTTTCTAAATATATCTTTAACTAATCAAATGCAATCAAAGCACAATTTACTATAAAGCAAAACAGCTTAACACAGTAAAATTATTACTGTGTTATACAAGTGCTACCCATTTCCGCATGGAAAAGTGGCGAAATAGCAACCAAAGGCAGCAGTAGGGGTTTTTGTTTAATGCCATGTTGTTCTATGCTAGCATCATTTCCACAATCCTTCACGTTAGCAGTTCATAGTCACTCCACATTAAAAAGAACTCATAAAAGAACGAAACCTTTCCTTTATATATTTAAATGCTATACATTTGCATTTTACAAACTCTTTTTGTTTCTTATGTGCTGTTTTGCTTGAAAAGATTACTTGAAAATGCATTTCCATCACTCCTTACACCTAAAACCACCCAAAGCAGCTGGAACAATGGTAATACATAGGTCTTAAACTATCAAATTCTTTAGGATTAAAAGATGTGGTTTGTTGCCTCCACACGTTCTTAAAAATAGCCCACATTTTTACTGCAAATCAGACATACTAATTCTTAAGTACAAAAAGTTCACTCACATTTGCAGACAAGAAAGTATTCACTTTTGACAAAGAAATACTAACTGTATTGTGTATTTTTTAGCAGGGGCAAGTAGACACCCACAATGCCACTGTAAGTCTTTAGAATACCTGAAAGCGCTCTTGACATACCTGCCATATGTTTATTAATGGGACTTTTACAATCCTTCAGCCATTTAAGGAACATAATAGCTTATTTCAAAAGTGCAAGAGCTCTGTATCTAACTCTCAAGCACTGGGGAAAAAAAGCTGTAGAATCATGTATATGTTTTACAAGAAAGAAGCTCCTTAGAAGTCAGGACAAATTACTGGCGTTGGTTATTTTATGCTATTTCAGCACTTAAAGAAAAAAACCACACAAAATTGTTTGGACAAATGTTCAGATCTGCACATCTGTTCTGATTATTTGTGGAGCTTGCAAATGGTAACAAAAATTTAATGGCAGAAGATTTAATTTTCTCTTAAATGGAAAGAGAAAGTCCTGCTACTTCCCGATGAGCTGTAGAAGGCAAGAGGACAACTCCTCAAATTAAATTAAGGGATTAAATCCCCTTTGACACACCCTACTACCATGTAATGTAACACTCATTATTCTGACATACTCTGTTTACTCAAAGAGAATTGGAAGAGGCGTATTATGCCAGCAGCAGTCCTTGGTTATAACCTTGGAAGCTGAAGCGTACAGAGGCCAGTTCATTATCTGCAGGGTAATAAGTCTCTGCTGTTTCAGAACTGCCTAGAAATGTTCTTTTGGGGGTGGGGGGGGGAGGAGGGTGGACACACAGTGGTTCTGGGTCTCTTCAGCAAGAACGGACCACCTCTTGCTTCTTGTAAACCACTGCGAGACCCTGCATGACAGCACACAGCTAGAGACTCTCTGAGATACAAAGAGCCAGGCCCTCCAAAGCCACTACTTACTGCTGAGGGAAGAATAAAACCTGCAGCCTCGGGATCATGTGCTCAACACTGATCAAGCTGGAGAGAGGAGCTTGCATGCTTGCTTGAGACACACGGTGACAGAGGCACTCAAGCTGAGGCCATACTCTAACTGCCAACATCACTCAAGACATTTCACCCACGGAAGAACAAGTAAGCCAACCCTGCTCTCTCTCCAGGCTTCTGAATGCGCCGGAGATGCACACTTGCTGGAAGACATGTCAGCTATATATGCCATGCACAGGAGGGAGCAGGCCCAGATGTAGCAAATACATGCTTCGGTAAACAGGAATTTTCAAGGTAGCTTCCTTATATCAACCTTTGAAGCATGAAAATCCCACAAGCACGGCAAGGCACTCAAATAAAAACAGTTTTTATTTCAAGCAAACAGTCGTCTGAGGATACATTATGAGAGAACAAACACAGAAATGATGACCACGTACAGATCACCATTACATTTGAAACCCTAATTCTGCATTCCCTGCTTGAAGACTGACAATAAAGTAGCTTTTGCAGAAGGGTGGGGGGGAAAGGTTGTAAAACTGAAGAAAAATACCAGTACTATTGCAACAGCCTGCTGCAGTCTGTAGCTTGGATTGCTAAGCAACCAGCACAGCACGCAGAGTACAAAGTAAGGTTGCGGGGAAGACAACAGAATAAAAGAGCCCAATGCATCCTACTCGGATGCCCCAAAACCATCTTTGAAAATGAAAAACATTTAGGACACACACGTCTTTTAGCCCTCTTTTTAAAATGCATATTCTAAAAATGAAGCTGAAAGGAGAAAATATGAACTGCACTGAATGGCAAGGGAGGAAAAAAACCCCAACCAACCCCCATACGTCTTTTATGCAAGTGAGTGTTTTACATGAGTTGCTCAAAGAAGACTTGTGCCTGATAAAAGGATAATCTGCAGGGTTGCCAAAATTTATTTTAAAAGCTACTTGAGACACATGTATTGAAAAATACTTGTCATAACTATTTAGAATGATTTTTTCCCCCCAAATTCAGATTGTAATAGCAAAGGGCAGCGACACGCACACCAGAAATTAAACCAGGACTGTACCGAGCTTTACCAAGAAGCCAATGTCAAGTAGCCCCCTTTTTAAAATGGTTTAGATGCCAAAAATACACTGAATTACTCATCCAAAGTGAGAAACAGAAGTGTCTTAATAAAGCATAAATTATTAAATCATGGCAACCACTAGTTAAAATACAGACATTAGGAAAAAATATTTTCAAGCCTGAGGGACCAAGAAGCTTCTGCAAATTCTTCATCATCACACAACACAGGAGGTTTTTCTTACTAGATCTAAGTTTCTAAATGCTAATTTCTAAAAGCAATTGTTAGGAAGCACCCATACTATAAGAAAGCCTACGTATTAAATTCAAAAACAGAGGGAATTTTGTGTTCAAATCAGACACTTGTGAATTTAGAGAAAGTGAACTAAAAAGTTAAGAAAATTAACTATTTGGCTAGTTAGATGGCTAGCTAAAAGCAATTCATATGTATATATATATGCACATTTTTAATGTCACACTAAAAAGACCCTCACTTGTTATTTCATAAGGAACCATTATTGCTAAGTCTGCATTCAAAGAAGATCACACTGTTTTTCAACTGCACATGTCCTGTATCTGAAGATCTGACAAAAAAACCAACTGAATGGAGATTTTTAAATACTGATTATTAAATGTTAAAGGCTTTCAGTCAATTTTGCAGGCTTAGTAAAGATTTAAGTTTGTCTAGAGGGTTGTCAGTGGACACAAAGCATGACAGTAGGCTGTATTAAAACATGCAGTGAAAGGACTAGGTGACTCCCTAGACAGAAACCACGACTTGCTACTGTTCCTCATCTCCAAAATCCTACAAACAGCAATCTAGCTCTCCAGACAGGAAGCTTCCTGTGGCTGTAGCCTCAGATAAGAAGGTAAAGCCAGTCACTGAGAAACTGGACAACTTCAGTTCTCCTGTGACAGTCTGAACTGACAGAGCTGGAAGTTAAGGAGATGACCAGGGCCTAGGCAGAAAGCTGCGATGATGACAGGAGTTAGGATGTTCCACGCCATCCAAACAGCCCAAACCTGACCCGCTGCTGGAGGGAATCAATACAAGTGCCCAAAGCACAAGGCTTTCCCCATTTCTACCAAGAGCAGGCCAAACAAGCCAGGAGTGGGCTCACAAACCATTTTTCCTTTTCATCAGATAAAGTCAGGGGGACCAAAAAGACTTCAGCAAAGCTTGAGCACAGTGACAGGCAAGACTGGAGGAAGCTGGTCAGAGGCATTTTATCAAGGACTGTTCACACCAACAGCAGGAATACAACAAGCCTCGTTCTTCAGTCAGCTTACAGGAATTAGTAGTTCTCCATAGTTCTCTTAAACACTAATGGGGAAATCAAGAGAAAAGCTCATCTACCAAAAAGAAACAGTGTATTGTATTTTTGTAAATTATTAACTAGAACATGGCAATTTTCTGTGTTCCAGTGACAACGCAATATTTGCCCTTACAACCAAGGCTATCAATCTTAAGCCACAAGCCAACCAAACCTCAATGACTAGATGAAAGAAAATTTTTTAAATAATTTTTAAAAAATCTTTAAGACAAGAATCCCAGATGGTAAAAAGAAATGTAGTGAAATTTTTATGACCAATTATCCACTAAAATGTTGGAGGATATTTTCCAGAGGTTTTTTCCTTCATAAGAAAACTACAATGTTTGAGTAGGGTAGCTATGTACCATATCAATTACTTTAAAGCTTTATCTCTTATCACAGAAGAACATTTTACTGTCTTAACAGTAACCTGCTGTCCTCTTTCCTCTACTTTATGTGCTATCTATAACCAGCCTGCAAATCATATCTTCCAGCCCTAAATCACCTCCAAGCAGTGTAAAGACAGTTCTGAGTTCTTCCTAGCTAAGATGCAGAGGTATTTCTCTTCTGCTGTTTTGTTCACTTTTTATTTTTCAAAATCTGAACTCTTAAAGCCTTCTCCTTAATGCTTTAAGTCTTCTCCTTCAGTGTTGTGATTGTATTCAGTGCTATGATTGTATTCAGTGCTACCTCAAAAGCTAAATTGCTCTGTTGTTGTTTCAGTCAGAGACAACGTCTCATTACCACTATACCCTTTGGGCTTTGATCTCCTCTGCAAATCATCCTTCAAAGCCACATCTCTATTTCCTTATCACTGTCTGTCTAGTCCTTCATATTGCAGAGTCATAACTCATTCAAAAATGTTCTCATATCATCTTCCTGATGTAGCTAAAAGCTTGAAGACACCTGTAAAAAAGGATTCATAAACCAAACTTTCAGAAGTCTACTTCTTTCCTGTGGATTCACTGCAGCATTAGAAAAGAAAAATAAAATCTGTACTCACAGCCTGAAACTTTAAAGGATTAAAACTTCTCAGATGTCTATGACATTCCTTTATTTTTCTGTTTGATAACAAATTGCAAGGCTAGACTTTATTATAGAGAAGAACTGGGTCATTACAGTTCATAGTACACCACTGCGTAAAAGTCAACAAAGTGGGATCAAGGTTCACTCCAAGTCTGAACCGAGGTATCTTGAAGTATTACTAAAAGGCCAGAGGAGATTAAGACTGAGAGGGTGGGGTTGGCACATGCAAGCAAAGGATCAGGAAACATCCTGCCAAAATGAAACACCATTTGGGGAGCAGAAAGAGGAACATAACCACAGCTTCCTAGGTTTTCTGACTGTCTTAATCCACATCCTCACACTCTTCTATGCTGTAATGGTCACTTCTCAGTCACAGATACCTGAAATTTCTGCCTTAAGCTGAGGGAGAGGAGATTTACATTAGTTGCCCAGAGAAGCTGTGGCTGCCCCTGGATCCCTGGCAGGCTTCAAGGCTGGATGAGGCTTTAGGCAACCCGAGCTGTGTCCTGGCCTGTGGCAGGGGGTTGGAACTGGATGGGCTGTGAGGTCCCTTCCAACTCAAATCAGTTTATGGCTCTATGACCATCTTCTCTCAATATCTTTCAGAAATCTAGCTATTGCCCATTTTTGTGTGCAGAAAAACCAAACCAAAGACACTGATACTGAACTGGGAGTTTCTGCACTCAGTTCACAGCAGCAGGTTAAGTCACAATATCTCTGTGCTGCAGTACCCATATTCTAAGACTGGAACACAATCCCTTCAACCCAGCATTGCCTGTTTTGACCATAAATTCTTTGGGAACTGACATGATCTGTTTACATGATGCTAAATGTGATGGAGCTCTACGTCAGTGGGTTTTCAGGTGTGACTGAAGTGTGACAATACAAACCACACTGGATCACAGAAATAAAGACAACCAGTTCCTCTGAACAATTCCCTGCTTTGCTGCTGCTGCTAAGGCTGCACAGCACAGGAAGTTCAGCTTCAGATAGAATTAGTGATGCGCAGAACTCCAGGACACAGAGCTGGAAAGCACTTCAGCTTTACAGAAATCATTCATGCTACACCTATGAAAACTCTCTCAACATGTTTACCTACTAGTGTTCTTCAGAAAATATACTTTTGCGCTCTCATCTAACAGTACTTTTTGTCCTGCACCAAAATTCCTCATATATGAGGAAGGTCACTCAACCTTACATCCTAAGTATTAACTACTTTGAGTACCACAATTCTCCAAACTACAGAGAAATGTTTACAAATTTTTACATTAATTGCATAATTTTTTTAAACATCCCTTTTCCTTTTTCTTTTTTTCAATTATAAATCATCCTAGAAGTCTTCAACATACCACAACACAGACAAATAAATGAAGGCTGTGTAGTGTTACTACACTTTCTGCTTTCCTAGGAATGTCCTGGGAAGCACTTTTTAAGGAAGAACACTAGATCCATTGATAACAGCAACAGAACAATAGGTCCAACAGATAGCACAATCAAACCCTTGATGCTTAATCCCAGAAGTAAAGAGATAAGAACACTGGCAATGAGTATACATCAAAAACTGCCTAATGAGCCAGATGAATAACCTTAATTACAGCATTAGGTATCTGGGTACCTTACTAGTGTAAATCTTAGACATTCTCTGGACCATCAGCAATGATAGTATTTTTGAACAAATGGAATTTTAAATTAAAAGCAAGTTTGTTCATGCACGATGGTTTAACTATAAGGGCTGTTACTAGAATTAAACACACCCAAACAACCTTCTGCCTGCCATTCAAAACGCATGCTGCAGAGAAGAGAATAAAAAGGCATTAATTCCAAAGTGTACGTAATTTGCTCACCATCTGTGCAAGTTTCTGGAACACAAAAGCACCCCACACAACCACAAAAAACCCAATCCCAAAACACAAACCCCAAGGTTTGCAAGTCCAAGGCAGCTTTGACTGCTAGCAATGATACTTATGATAAGTGTACCTATTTATAAAAGCTATTTAAATCCTTTATAGAATTCAGCAATTAAAATGTGAAGCCTGATGTACAAATACAAGGATTGGTACTCTTCATCTCCTTTCTTCCCTTGATTTCTACACTATCATCTTGCTGATTTAAACTTAAGATACGGTTTCATGTACCTCCCGATTCAACCATTACTATACACCAAAAAACCACAGAACAACTTGTGTCGGTTTGTTAGCACTCATCCTGCATTTGCAAGTTCTTCTGAGGAGCTCCTTGTCATTCTGATCATCACTTACACTCAGGTTTTAATCAAAATCTTTAAAGAAATGTATCAACATAAGCAAGTTTGTTTGGTTTTCTTGGTAACAAATATTAACACACCTGATGTACTTCAAGTTTTCCAAATGAGGAAACATCTTGAAAGCAAACAAAAAACCCCAGGAACTGCAATAGACAGTGCACCTGCTGTTGCAGTTACACATAATACAGGCACGGCTTCCAGAAAAAAATCCATGTAACTAAGCAGGGTCTTTGTGACCTCCAGAGGTAACTCCAGAGGCGACCACAGCCTTCCCTGAGTGAGCTTTCATTTGACAATTCCAATGCATTATGATAAACGGGTGCAAGAGAAGATACAGCACACCCACATCATACTTGTCCCCGTTCCCCTTGGGAAACGGCAGTGAAATTGGTGTTTAAGTTAAGGGACACAAACGTTCCCGTCAGGAAAAGGAACACACCGTAAAGAAGATATTTTTGACTGCAGGAGTCACCAGCTGCAGAACTCTTAGCAATGTGATGTCATGTAACTGAAGTATTCATTAGTGAAGAAGTGAATCTGTTTTCAAAACATGTCATAGAATGACAACTAAGGTTTCTGCCTTGTTGTACCAAATGCCATCTGCTTCACTGTACGGACTGCTTAAAATCCGGATGCTGCTCCCAACAACCAGCCTCCCTTGCAAACTGGACCTATAACACACCTTGTGCTGCAGTGAGCTTGTGGTGGAAAGGGACAATTTGGACTCACGTGAAACTTCACTTCCATCCAAGGCAAAAAGGCAAGACAGAGGAGTCTTGTCTCCTACTCTCAACGAACATTAACACCGCCATAAACTGAAAGAATATGCCATGAAGGCTTTCAAAGGAACGGTCATTGTTGCCTGTCTCACAGCTTGTCATACATTTGTTTCACGGTGATACAAATACCGCACACACTGTAATCTTTTGAGAGCACTCAGCACAGCCAAGGCCTGCAATCATGCAACTACAACATACTGTGACTAGATAATCGTTCTCAACATTGCAGACATACCCAGAATCAAAATGCTGGTGTATGTATGAAAACTAACTGCCTGGAGGAAAAAAGAATGAAGGGAAAAAAAGGAGGGGGGAAGCAAAGCAAAGCCACGGTTTCCTCTCATGCATTTCACTCCCCACAAAACCAGCAAGGCCAAGATGCTTTACTTTCCAGTCTCTGCATGGCAAAAAAGAGGGAGGGTGGAATATTACAGCTCAAACCCATTCCCAAGTCTGTCTGTCTGAGGGTGGGAAGGAGGAGATCAGCCATGCACCAGACAGAAACAAACATCTAGCCCACTCAGGGAATCAGTAAGAATTGCTGCAGTCTCCCAACGTTTAGATCAGGAGAAGAAGGCTGAGCAGACAAGGTTCAGAAGTAACGTTACAAGCGCTGCTACACACACAGGCAAGGAGAGCTTTTCTAGTTTTGCTCCTAACGCTGGATCAGAATATTGTACATATAAAAAAACCCCTTAATATGATTTGGTACATAGATTATTAGATAACAAAATGAGCTGCCAAGGAATTTTGGCACAAATTCATGGGAATCATAAAAATAAAGAAACGTACCTGACAAGTTCCATAGCACTGGGAAAATTAAGTGTTCCTGAGCACTGGGAGCAAAGGGCAAAGATTTCAAAGCTTTATAATGTTTCGGGCTTCTCTTACCATCATATCCCCCCTTCTTTCTAACCTTGATTGAAAACCCCCATATGTTCACAGGATATATTTTGCTCAAGTCCACAATGGCAAGACTAGTCGTTCAATTAAGACTACCACTTGCTTTTAGTACAGTCTGGTTTCTTGACATGTTTAAAAAAAGAAAAAGTAAAATCTGCATCCCCCCCCCCAAAAAAGTGCACAAGATATCTAATGCCAAGAGAAGATGAATCTTTTTGCAATTGTTTGATTTTTAAGTTTAAAACCAGAAATACAGACTTAGTAATTATATTTTTTCATATTAAACCTCTAATCCTTTAAATAATTTTGCGTCCCACATGCAACATACTGAAAAACAATTGTGGAGCTCCGAGGAAAGCCAGCACCTGCAGGAAAGGGTTTAATCTGGCAACTGCTGGTGTTGTTGAGTTATTCATCACATAAATCTCTTACTAAGTCCCACCTCTTTCCTGTAGCTCTAACCGTTGGAGTTTGAGAAAACAGACCTCGTTTCATGCTGAACTCCCACCACTAAGCAGCTGAATCTCCTACATTACTTAGGATACTGTTCGTGAGAGCAGACTTCACATGGAGTCATGCAACATCCTGTTCCAAGCCAAATGCTCCAGATGGGATATGTTTCACTGCTGCCTCCCCCTCCCCAGCCCATTTAAGCTTGTTCTTTTTTCTTTGAAAGCATTTATCCCAAACTGACGCTGTAACAGCATGCTAAAACTGACCTTTTACAAAAAACTACAAATCAAAAACTTAAAATCTAAACGTCTTCTCTACCAAAAAAAAAAAAAACAACCCCGAAACCAAAAACACACACAACCACCACACAACCCAACGCTTAAATTATCAAAATATTTGTATTAGCTAACCAATTAGCAAAACTAAGCATCTAAAAAACAATAAATAACTCGATGCAGCTCCACACTGCAGGGCAATCTGCCTTGTTTCCCCAAGTTTACTAATCATTTAAAAGCTCAATGCTGTCACGCACGTTACGACTCTAATGGAAGTTCTCATCGCCGCAACAAGGAAAAAACTGTCTCGTCTGCTGCTCACGCTGAACGCTGGCAATTTCTCAAACATCTGCTAAAGGTCAGATTTCCACTGCATGGAACCAATCAATGAAGCTACACAACACTCCCAGCGCCATTGGAAGTGCCAAACAAAGGCCACTGTTTTACATAAGCAAAGAAACTCGGGCTGAAACCTTCCAAAACACAACCAAGTCTTTTCGCCCCGTCACCACATAGCACTCGTCTACCTGGCCCTGCCTGTTAGGATTTAAGCCTGCTGTTGCTTTCCAGCCATTTTTCTGCGTTGTTAAATAGTATGTGGCCAATACCACATACAGAGAAAACCTTACAGAGGAAAAGAATGAATGTGTATTTATTTTAACAAAGGAAGGGGGGGGTGTATTTAAATGTTAATCATCATTAAAGCATCATTTCAAAAAAACTGAGTATTTACACATTTGGTTCCTTTGCTTCAACTCAGTGACTTAAAAAAAACCAACACACACAACCCACCCTTACTGAGTTTTAAAAAAACCAGATTTTAGACTTAAAAAACAGCCTGAAATCATCAAATTCTGTCCTAAAATCCTTACTAAGCAACCTCAGAAATATAATCCAAATATCCAGGCAGATTAGGGAATTGTTAGCCCCTGCTAAAAACAACATGCTCTATATTTCAGCAGCTTATCACATGCCACAAAAGCCAGTGCTTTAGCAAGAACCTACACAGAAGAAATAAACGATTGATTCTGCTGCTGGAAAGTTGAGCTTGTTCTGTTTTACAGATAAAGCATTATTTTATATATGGATAAACTAGTATTGATTTACAAGAAAAGCCTTCTGCACACAGAGAGAAGGGCCAACAACGAAGCAGTCTGATGGAATTTGGGCTATTTTTTTTTTTCCCTAACTGTGCATCCCTAAACAATCTTCAAACTCCAGTTTTAGGCTAGTTTTATGATTTTGTTGCTGCTCCTCCTACAGAGACACCAATTCCTTGACAAATCTGAGCAGAACTATATGTGGGTCAGTACCACATGTGAGAGGACCAAACATACATCACGTCATGGGAGAAGGGACCAGTACTCCCCCAGCAAGACCACCAGGCTCGCTGGAAAGTGGTGTTTCGTGACATTTAACAGCAAAACAAGAGCACAGGCTGCTTCTAAAAATACCTACCAAAAGGTTTTAATGGCATTATAAAACTTGGTATTATCTGAGACACAAAAATCAAGTTACTAAAACTGAATCTAAACATCTCTCAAAGAAAAGACTCTTCCATTTATTTTTTATTTTATTAAAGCTGAGCAGCAATAGGACTATGGGATGTTTTGAGGAGACAGTTATTTCTCTGTACTAGCTCTGCTTAAGCTTTGAAAAATGCCTTGAGCTTCGAGACGCTTTTTTCCATGAGTGTTTCTTGCCTCATCTAGCTGCCAGTGCTTGGGCTGATCCCAGTTTTGTGGGGCACTTAGGGGTATGGAGTTTTGTCACACTTTTAAAAAAAAAAAAAAAAAAGGAAGGCAGCCCCAGAAAGGCCCATCAGCATCCAGCTGTCTCCTAATTTTCAGTCATTCAACCCTCTCTCCATTCAAGAGGAGCCAAGAAAATGAAAAAACATCTGTATGAGATGCTTTGGGGAAGGGTGCAATGACCAAAAAAAGTTCCTACCAGGCTCTATGGTTTTCTCCCAGCATGTCTGGCCAACTCGCCCTTTCAATGGGGTTACTTCAAAGTACAATAGAAGCAGTGTATCACCCATAAGGGAAGAAACCTAAAAACATACACTTCAATGGCAATTCAGTATAAAGATCACAGATCAGCAATACCCTGTAACAGTGATGGCTTGCTGAATTTGGGTGCTTTTATATGCAAAAATCACCAATTGCACGAACATATTTGAGTACAGTATAATGGCACTCAAGCAGCAGCCTGGCCAGATGGGAATACAGTCCGTGCAAGAGCCCGAACTGCTTCCATCCCCACACAGGCTTGTGGAAGAGCACTGGCCAGCCACTCCTATTACCCACTTTTACAGAAGGAAGGACAAAGGCAAGTTTCACACTCTCAGCACCGAGGTGGAACTCATTATGAACAGTCAGCACATTCACTTTCGTAAGAGATCCCACACAGGGTTAATTTCTCCAGCTTTCAGGCACATATAGATCTCACCTCTACTTTTGAGAGGTTTTAAGCCATTACTGCCAGTTTCCAGAGGGGTTTTAATGGCATATTAACCCCACAAAGCAGAGTTAAGACAGCAAGTGCCTACAATGCCTGATACACAGAAGCCGCACACACCGAGTGCACCTACACCACCATTACTGATTTAGTGCAAGCTTGGATGTTAGCCAACAAAGGAGTTAGAGAGATGTTAGAAGCAAGCTAGAAGATCTGTAAGGACCAGTTTTATGAACACAGGCCAACTGCCAAAGCATTTACTTTGAACTCCATGTTATCATGGCTATGAGACCTTAAACCCAGCTCAAGTGCATCTGCTCTGCACCGCAGCGCATATCCAGAGACTTGTCAGCTTCCTCGGCTTTACTCTCTAAGTTGGGTCACTCACTCTGCTTTTAGGTTGTTCAGCTGAGAGGCAACTTGCTAAAGTCACCAGTAGTAACCCTCAGAAACATACCTGACTGGCGATGTCACCTTGTACCAGTGAGTGAACTGCATTAGGGAAGTAATGAATTTACTCATTGAGCAGAGGGAAGAGAGAAAAAAGCTCCCTAAATGCTGCTGCCAGGAGATCTCTAGAGCAGATGGCTAACCCAAGAAGCATTTGCATGACTAGGTCACCATTAGATAGACCCTATCCTAGCTTCAAATTGTTAGGAAGAAGTTCAGTTCACTTAAACCTAAGATGTAAAGCTTCCAGTCACGCATAACTACAGACAGCCCATACAGAATCACAGCACTTACTGATTCTGTACTGAATGGAATTTTTTTTTCAGAATTCTCAATAGTTCACTGGTTTAAAGGATGTTAAATGCTCTTTAAGTGTATACTACCAGAATTGCTCCCCAAATCAATTCCATGCATGTGTATTTAAGATTAATATCTTACAGTTTATTTAGTGCAGTGGAGAGGGTATGAGAAGAAATTTAGGTTTAGCAGCAAATTTCTCCCGTGGCTCTTCAGAGAATGAAGAATAATGTTCTCCAGAGAACCTCTCAAAACAATTGCCCTTTTTCCACAACAGCTGCCATTTACTTACACACTCAGAAGGACGGATGCCACAGGCTGCCTCTCAGCAAAGAATAACTGTTACCTCCCTTTCATCCTTTCTCAAAGTCATCATCTATATCCCTACAGATAGGAAGCCACTTTCTCCCCTGGGGGCAATTGGCTTCATTCCCAGTAGCAAAAACAGAAGGCAAGTAGTGGCCATCTTTGTTCAGGCAGTTGTGGCTTCAATCAGACTGAAAAATGAGAAGTTGCAGGCACAATGAAGGGAAACACACTTCTAGGATCCTTTCCCTAAAAAATTAATCAATGGCAGTCCTAAACATCCTTAAACCTGCTGCATCTGAATTGGCCAACAAGATGGATACATGAGAGGAGGAAATAGATAACAAATTTGAAGCGTGAAAAAAAGGAAATGGTAAAATTCAGGAGTTCAAAAAACACTGAGAATGAAAAGAAACCGCGGGTCCTGCTGCCCTGAGTCAGTGAGGGGAAGCAGCTGTAAATCTGTCTAAACCGGCTCTGCATTCCCCAGTTGCTCTGTAGCTCCAGAACGCATAAAACAGCTATCACATGCCAGTCAGCCTGACCCTTCCAATTGTTAAGAGTCTACTTTATTTAACATGGAATCACTCTTTAGGGATTTTCTTTTGTATGAGCTGGATAAGAACACTGTCTACATCTGAGTGTGAAAGATGGGTCAAGCCAAAGAAATTGCCAGAAGAGAACTACATAAAGGCTGGGTCAAGTCACTAATTTAGAAACAAAGCAGCATGTTACTGGGGGAAGATGGGGCGGGGGCACAGACACACAAAATAACCTTTAGGAGTTTAAATTATGCTACTAAATACGCTTACCACAACTAACTGCAAAGCCAGGTAAACGCAGGCTTTAACCACAGACACAGCCAAATCTACTGTCCTTGGAATTTTATGTTAAAACATGCTATGCAACAGTCTGTCTGAAGTTTATGGTTTTACTACTCTGGTTGTTTGGGCAATGATTACATTCTCCCAGCATCCTAAACTGCCAATCAAATTCTGTATCTTAACTTAGTAGTCCATAAGATTTTGCTGCAATGCCAGCTACAAACGCAGCAGGTAGGATTATTCAGGTCAGTTGATACCTTACTATTTCCCAACAGTTCAGTGCTTCGTTTTGCAGCCTTTATCTTTAATTACATTTTGCACCAGAATAACAAAGAACACTAGACAATATGAAGTCACATAAACGATGCTCTGAACTGGAGCTGCCAAGATGTTTTTATCTCAGAGATGCCTGCAGGTTTTTTTGCACTTCAGTTTCATACCTTTTCCAACACTTTTGGGAAGCATATGAAAGCAGCCAGCTCATTTCATGGGGTTTGCTTCATTATTCTTGCACGTACGTAGCATTTGCAATACTCTCTCCTTTCCCCATTTGCAAGGATGTGAATACTCCATTATAAGAAAGTTTAAATATAAAAAATAAATCCACTTAGAAAGCATAATTATACTCTAATCCATGAGCATACAGTTACATTTCTACTCAAATTGTCAGCAAGGGCAGCAGCCTGTAAAAGTTAATCAAGCAGGCCATGTAATGTAGCAATTTACTCCCTCAGAAGATAAAAAAGCAGGATGGGAAACAAGAAAAAAGCACCCCAAACCCACCAGTGTCCCCGAACTGCCAGGGGAACTAAGAGAAAGGCTGCACTGCATGTCCAGCAGCCAGGCAGAACCCGGAAAGCAGAACCCGCATCCGCACTGTTAGCGCCAACCGGCACAGCCAGAACTGCCCTCATACACACACTGCCTCTTATTTCACTGGAGCCAGGACAGGACGGATTGATGCAACATCTGCTTGCACGGAGGAGGAAGGTAAATTACCACTTCGTAATATTCATACAGCACGAAGAATATATCCTTACAAATGCAGTAAGCCCACGAAATGCAAGGAAAAGGTTTCACCATGACCGAGCTTGCAAATGCCATCAATGTACTGTCATCGTTATCTGACCAATAATTAATTCACAGACCCTGCAGGACCAATTAGCAACACCTCATGCAGGTGACAAGTTACCCACACCAGAGAGGTTACACACAGCTCACATACCATCTAGCAATGGCTACAGCATAACTAAGAACACTCCTATCTTCAAGGTATTTCTTGTACAATTATTATACTTGTTACACCCAACGATAACCTACTGCAGGCCAACTCTAAGAATCAGAGATCTACCGCTTGCACCCCGAAGGCTGAAGGGATTTACCAAGATCAAAGCCAGACTCTCACAGACTAACAAAGCAAACGTCCAGATGGCAACAGCTACTTCCTTTTACAGCTGCATAGGTCCTTCCACTCAAGTATTTCATCACCAGAAAGTAGAGGGGAAAGACTCAAACAGTTCCAAGACAGCCTGCTGTTCTCCCTTTTTTTTCCCCTTTCCCCAATATGCAGGAGCTCTTCTATCGTTGCTGTTCATCCTGTACCTATGAAGCATCTCTTGGCTGTTGGTGTTGTGACAAGTCCTTTAGGCTAGAAACACAAGCATATTCAGGATTGCTTGATAAGACAGGCAAAGGCATCCCAATTACCAAATTTGACAAGAACACTCACTGTATTCTTCCCTCCCAGAATTAGCACCTTCTGTATTTGATTAAATACCCAAGCAGCATTCACCTATTTCTCAGAGTAGCATCACATACAAACCTACAAACTGTAATCATCAGCTTGCTTTTTTAATTCATTGGCTGGCCTGCCACAATCACCTCACAGAAGAAATGAGCCAAGATAAAAAAACCATCATGTGATCTACTAAATTGGGGGGAGAAGGATAAACAAGTCCCAAGAACTAATACTTACAGCTTTTTCTAGGGAGCTTTACTCTGATGTTTCAAAGTCTACCTTCCCAAATTTTGACATTCAACACTTAACAGACACAAAGGCATGGATGCAAACACTAAGGTATACCATAGACAACAATGACAGGCTGCCTTGGCAGGTTTGCCTGGTGTGTGTTTGCACTTAACTCAAGCCCAACAAGCAGTGTGGACAAATTCCAAGTCATTAATTCTTACAGAAATCCAATTACATATTTAAATTTTCTTTCTACCTGCAAGAAAAAGCATCAAAGACCTAACAGAAACAATACTCTCGGGG
>VZTU01008188.1:71167-102897 GCA_013400835.1 Zapornia atra
GGAGACAGACACTGTGCTCACTTAATTGTTTAGTCTCTTATTTCAGTTTATGCTGCTATAATTTGAAACGCAATTTCGTCACCACCTGACAGCTGAGACTTCCTGAAGGATGAAGAGATTTCTCAAAGTCTGCAATTCTGATTTGTTATTGCATATCCTGAAGTGTCTCACGATATTTCAACAGTAAAACCAGAGTTTCCACAAAATTTTGCCACCAGTATAGATAAAAATTGTGGTAGTACCATTTTGAATCATGTTTCTTGGGTGCAGGTATTAAAAACCTTTTTAAAATCTGTATTGCACTCTCCACATCACACACATAAACTGCTTGAGAGATTAGATCTTGCTTCATTGTTTATTAACAGTGGCTTATATAGGACACGCCTTCCACGTCATTCACTGCTTTCTTACAATTTTTTTTTAAAAAAAAGAATTCACTTTTCTTTTTCTAGAAGCAGAAGATAAGCATGTAGTTTTCCAAAAAAATACTCTCAACATATTACTCTGAATTCCCTTTAGAACTGCACAATTGAGTTCCCTCCCATAGGACACTGCAATCTCTTACTACGTCCCAAAGTGCTTTTCCTTCTCTCCTTGCGAGCTTACCTTCAACACAACTCTCATAGTTTTACTCAGTTTGGACTGCTGGGGATATGTTGGCACATGCCGTGGCTTAAGCACAGGCATGACTGCACAACTGGTTTGTGACCAAATTAAATCCTCAACTGCTGAGAGTCCCCTGTGCCTTTCTATGGAAAGCATTGACTTGGATTCCCATCCGCTTCCCCAAATATTAATTTTCATTGAATTCTGTGTTTAAAAGGTTGTCTTGAGTTATCATAGTTTTATGGACTGTATATTTAATTGAAAACGGTCAAGAGATTCAAATATCAGTGAGAAGGGACATTGAAATGCTTAAGGTTCTCCACCCCTGCTCCCAATCTTCTTTGCATCTGACCTAACACAGGGCTAAAAAAAAGAACACAAACATAAAATAATGAAACATAATGAGACAAACTGCTGGAGAACTTTGCCCTTGGAGGACATGGGGAGACATTCCTACCTCCAAAACAGCTAGCAAGAGAAGCTGCTAGAGTTGGAAAAGACGCAGAGAAAGTGAGCCTGAACGTTACAGAAAACAGGGAATGTTACGTAGGAAAACACACATGCACAGCAGTGAGGTTCTTCAAGTACATGCTGGGGGTTTTTTTCTTTCCAATGAAATCTAGAACGTTCCCCAATTATGCCATCTTGACTTCAAACCATGCTAGTACAAATCGAGATGTCAGTAAAAATAGGTAGAGTGAAAAAACTCAGCATAATAGGTCTAAACCCTTTCTTCTACTATACAACTGTTTTCAGGGCCATGTATCCACTACCTAGTAACTGCCTCCCACCTGTGTTACCATTTAGTGAGCAGGGAAGAGTGGAGTTTCTCTGCATTCTTCACAAACTCTTGGCCAGACACCCAAACACTTTTAGCAAGCAGACCTTTTAAAATTCTGCTTCTGCCAACTGAAGGGGAAAAAAAGCCCCTCCACCTTTTCCAATCCAGAAGAGTATGGACACAGTTAATGTAATTAATCGTTTTAAGAGGAATGTCTAAACAGCAGTAACACCAGAAGATACATTGGAAAACCAGGATCTGAACTTCTGGATGGGTGATTGTGCTTGGCAGGAAAGGCACAAACTCACTGGAAATATTCATCTCTAAGGTATAATTGAAGCACTGTAGAACATCAAAGCCTACACAAAGGCAGAAGCAGTATTTAGAGCATCTTCCCCAGCTTCTCATGGGCTCCTCTAACCCATAAAAATCAAGTTATGATCTTTCAAGCAGGCAAAAAGGTTTGTCAACCAACAGATACTGTAATCCCACAAAGAATGTGATACATCAATGCTAGGACACAGCACGGGGAGCAACAGCAGCTGGGGGTCAGCTGGAATCAACAGCCTCCATGTGCGTGCTGTGCCATCACTGACGTGGTGATGGAGGGCGCCAGGCATTTTTAAGTGATCAGTCAGTCGTTCTGACACTGCCAAGAAAAAAGTACAGAGCACAATGAAAGTAATGATTTAAACACTTTCTCCGAAAAGGGCGGGGGGGGGAGAAAGTAAAACAAAACTTGAACTTCTGCAGCTACAATGTCTTTTACAGCCTTTTAGGAAAAAAAAGGACATCTTGTAGCATCTAAAACACATTGCCCCTTGTCAAAACCATCAAACAGCTAGCTGCTACCAGGTCACCTCACATATATGTGTTTGTGCCTGTGTGTGTATAAATATATAGAGCTAGATGTAGATATGACAAAACAAGTCACTTCCCCCTTCCAACGCAGCAGTCCAAACCATTTTGAAGTGGGTTAAGATACTGTCTGAGATAAACAGAAATTCAGGAGGTAAGAAAAAAACAAGCCTGGTAACAGCCTGGCAAGTTTCCTTCTGAAAAAGACATAGGGTTCTTTACCTAGGAATATTGTACCTGCCCAGCAATGCTAGATCCAAAAATACTGCACTAGCTTGTTGATTTATCTGTGCAGAGAGGTATTTTCATACATCTAGCAAGTCAGGACTCGCAGAATAATTTAGCCGTTTTGTGAGGCTGCCAAAATGGCAAGAGCCAGGCATCAGATTTCTTCCAACAATCAAATGGGTCAGACAAACTACTGATCAACTTTCTCCCCAGGAACAAAAATATCCATAATAGAAATAGGTTTATGATGAAGAAATGGAATTTATTATTAGATGAAGCTAGCATTTTAAAGGGTCATCACTGCCTTAGCGTGCAGACTACCTTACTGAGAGCTGAAAGCAAAGTCTACATACAAGGAGTCTCCTGATAGTTTAATCTTCCTGCAGCTAGGAATGAAGGCAGGCATGCAATTGCAGTCAACAGGAACAAAATATATGCCTATGTGACTAGGAAGGTACCCATGAATTCTTAAGAAGAAAGAATTAAACATGATTTGGAAAGCTCATGCTAGATGACAGAGTAAGGAACCAGTAAACATGTCCAGGTTTTGGATGTGAAAAGCAATAATCATTAGAAATCAGTGAAGCAAGTAAATCTACTACACTTAAATGATGTATTTCTGCAACACTGTAAATCCAAATGCAAGTGGAAAGAACTAGATGATGAAAGACTTGATATAGCAACACCATTTTCTTTTGAAAACACTTGCTAACATATTGAGAAGGTGGGAAAACAGGAATCTGGAAGTGGATAGCAATAAAAGCAACTACAGTTTAAGGCTCATTTGGTTTTTTAGTTCCCTACCAATAGAAATTTGTGAATGTTTGATATACAAATGTGTAAACAGAATGGTCTTCCGTATCTACTAAATAACTTCCAGGGACCAGACCATATTTCTTTATCAAAGTCAGCTTAAACTTCCCCAATTATATAATTTAAAGTGAAAAACAGAATTATTTTGCTCTAGTAAAGAGGATCAACTCTAAGAGGCTTCTTCAGGTATATTTGTATTGAATTCATATTGTAGGATTTTTTTTTTTTTTAAATTTCATGAAAATATAACAATTGTGCTGTTTCAGTAAATCTACTGAACGAAACGTTTTAATCTGCCTCATCTCTGCCAAAAACATCTATACTACAGAATACTTATTTCAAAGGTAATGCTAAAGCAGTAACCACCACCCAGGTTATTTTACAGACACGGTTCCTACTCATGACAAATGTCACCATTCGACCTAAGCCAGGGAGATTCTCCGCAGCAGGCTCCATCAGGGGCCACACGAGCACTCTTCCACCCTTCCCTGCCCTCGCACTCCCAGGCTCAGGCACAGAGGGGTCAAGGCAACCCACGCGGCCGCATGGGCCCCAGAGCAAATAAACCCGAGCTGCATGAGCAGAGGGCAAGCTGCCGGATCGACAAGTACAGAACATCTCTGAGTACAATAGTTATATTAAGTAACAGCTTTTTGCTCAAGTATCCATGCATGTGACTCTCACTTAGCAGCTTGGTCGTGTAGGAGATGGGAGCTAGAAATTCAGCTGAGAGATCAGAGAGCTAACTCTCACTGCATCTGTTCTCAGTGCTTCCATCAGCACATTGTTTGCTTAGTGCCTACATGAAGGCCACGTAGCCTCTCTCCAGCCCCTCATCACAGGGACCTCACTGAAATACAAGCTATGAAGGCAGTCTGAGACTTAGCTGAACAACTTCCAACATGCAGTGAAGCATTTGTTGGTATCGTCTGTTGTTATGCCTCAATCTGTAATCCACTTTAGTGGCACGTGCAAAAAACTCTTCCTACAACCAAAAGAAACAACACAATCAAGGCATTAAGCAAAGACTTCTTTCTCTGCACAAATAGAGCATTTCAAATAATAAGTCTGATAAGCAAGAGACACACACATTGGAATGAAGATTGGTCCTTGAATAATTTGGGAAATCTTAAGCATCAAAAAAACAACACTGTAACCATGGATATCTTGTTGTACAGGGTCTGGTAAACAGAAACAGCAAGGTTATTCCAGAACTACTGAGATTACCTGGACCTTCAACAGTCCTGTAGGAGAAAACACCCACCGAACCAGGATCTGCAGACAACACTGGCTCTTCTGCCCTGCCAGGGTAAGACATCTCTGCAGACATAGCACATCTACTTGAGAGGTTACTTAGTCAAGGGGCACCAAGCTCAGAACAGACTGTCGTAGAGACTTCTTTTACAAACCAGAGGCTCTATCACAGAATCACCTACATTGTCAGTCTCTCCACAGGTATGAAATGTTTCAGCCTTACAACCAAGCATTCCCACCCACAGACCACTTTGGACAAGTTACTTACCTCCCTATTCATGTAACACTGATCCTACCCAGCCATTCCACACAGATTCACACAGAAGGATCTTTACATTTGCAACTGGTCCATTGTTTCCACAAAAGCTCACGTGACATTTAATAATTGCTGAACAACTGACTGACAGACAGTGGAAGAGTGAATACATTCCCAAGATGGTTTTTTTTCCCCTTTATCATTAAAAACAAACTGCCTTACAGTTACTTTTTCTTACAACTGGCTGATACATCAATGCAACACTTGTAAGTAGTTTCAAGTATGTAGGCACTCGAAGGCATGCAATGACATCTGTCTATTGCTGACTGGGAGCAGCTCATAAGCTTAACAGACAGCTTTGCATTTTAAATGCATCTTGTTGGAAACCTTTCAGACTCCGGAACCCTGAAACCACTGCAGGAAGTTACACAGCCTGGGACAGCCAGGTTTGACCTTTTAACGCTGACCTGCAGGTTTCTGGGGAAAACAAGTCACAAATGCCTCTTCTGATGAGATGCAGTTCAGGCACCTTCACGTCAATGGATAACTACACCTACAGACTTTGCTACCAACAGATAGCTCATAAATTTTGTGAGCTGCTTAACCACGAAGATCTACAATGAGTCAAGCATCGGAGACTTTAAACCATACCAGAGTTTTACCTGGTTTTGCATTACATAAAGATTGTTCAAACTAGAGTTATTGTATTATCACCTAGTATCTCTTGGGGAATCCCAAAATACTGCTGATGGGGAATCTATTGTGTAATAATACCCGTACCTGCCACACCAAGAGACTGAAGCATTGCTCTGACTATTAACAGTTACCCAGAACAATCTGGCCAAGTTTGCTATCAAGCTCCCTGGTGGTTTGACAGAGGAATCAGTGATTGTTTCCCCAGTGAATTTTGATAGTACAGCTTAATAATAAATTGTTCTGCCTGGAAAATGGGTGGGTGGACAGGGAGGACATGACACAAAAGGAAAAAAACCCACTCCACAAGTTACTTACATCCATCTGTCTAGGAGATCAAACTATCAAACTTCTTTTATGCACTGTTGTTTTAATTTCTAATTGCCATGACTGCTAGAAAGAATTGCAGAGTACCATAAAGATACACAAACCCCTTGGAAGGTATCCAATTTATGTGGTTAGCATGGTGCAATGATGTGGAAACAGAAGATAATGTGGCCCACAGATCTTTGGCAGGCTTTAAAATATCATCTTGCCTGGTAAAACCAGTCTATTTTAAGCAGCCAATTGAAAAATACAGATATGTTATTTGGGTTGATGTCTGCTACTGCAGGGAGAAACGCACCGTATCTAGAAGAACGTAAAGACTCTTGGCTCTTTAGAATAGCTCTTGAAAGTCCTCTAAAGTTACCAAGCTAGCACAGGGGCCACCTCAATATTGAGATCTCTGTCAGGACAAAGCTATGAAACAACTTTGATGAACCACCCGTTTTGTTTCACTGATATCACTCCTCTTATTGGGCCACAGCTGAGAAGAAATGAATCAAGTCTTGGCTGCCCAGCTTTTAGGGAACAAGGAAAAAAACCTGCTTTGGTAGCCACAGTCAGAAGTCTGGTTCACGACCTAGGCATTTAAAGAAGCTCCTTTCCTAAAAAGAGCATCAAGGAAAAGAAAGATCTCAATGAAAGGTATACTCTAAAGTTCAGTCACTTAGCTGCCCAGTTCTTCCTCGAGTATTGCACTTTCAAGGTACCTTTTGAAATAAAAGGTAACTTGAAAGTGCAATACTCTTCAAGTTACCATTTATTTCATCCCTTTTAATTAGTCTGTCTTCAGTGCACAGATAAAAAGCGCCTTTGCCATCTCATCCCTCTTCCATACTAACTGCATGAATATTAATTTCCCAGACTTTCTCCTGCCACATGTTTCCCCCCAAGGCACAAACCCACAGTCAGCAAAGACCACTAGCCTCAGACTCTGCTGTGCCTGAAAGCTAACAACAGCACCACTACAGAATCATGGGTAAAAATCAAACCCAGAAAAGCAGACTGTATTTTTGCCACACACCAAAATATAAGGTACTGAGAGCTGTGGTACCAATATAAAGCTGCTCAAAGTAAAAAGCAACTGCATGTCCTGTTGCTGAATGAAGTTGGTTTACATTACAGCACATCACAAGTTAATTCACTGCAAATAAAGAGTAAGCGCTCTTGCTGGAGATTCCAAATACACAATGACTGTAATACTGTTTGCAACATCACAGCACACACAAACACTCATGAGAGGATCAGGTTTTCTTTACATTAGCCAATGCAAGATGCAACTTGCAATTAATAGGTCTTTTCTTCCTTTGTCCTTGGGAAAAAAATCATAACATTGAAGACTGTCTCTCTTTAAAGCAAATTGAAACCTTGACTACAGTAAGTTGATCATGAGTGGCATACATTAAAGCAATCAAATCATCAGTCACAGCACCCTTTCTACAGAACATCTTGAAGCTTCTGAACGCCCCTCTGATCCACTGAGCTGGAAAGGACATGCTGTTATAGATTCCTGGGTTCAAGTTAAATACGCTTTCTATGACTCTCTAAATCAGAATTCTTTCATTCCCACCTCTGAGGTAGCTTTCTACACAAGGCTCGCTTGCCTTCTGCATGGGAACCTTTAGAAATCTGTCACTGAGTATCCCAAAACAGAGATCACAGAATCACAAGGTTAAGAAAAGACCTTTAAGATCATCAAGTCCAACCGTTCCTGTCCTATGCTAAACCATATCCATAAGCCCCTCATCTACCCGTCTGTTAAACACACTCAGGGATGGTGACTCAGCCCCTCCCTGGGCAGCCTGTGCCAGGTCCTGACAACTCTTTCAGTGAAGAACTTCTCCCTCACATCTGATCTGACCCTGCCCTGGGGCAGCTTGAGGCCATTTCCCCTTGTCCCATCTCCTGCCCCCTGGCTGAAGAGACCATCGCCCACCTCTCTGCACCCTCCTGGCAGGGCAGTGTAGGCAGCGATAGGGTCACATGACTGGCCTCCAGCTGGATTTGGTTCCATTCACCGCCCCCTTTGGGCCCGGCCATCCAGCCAGTTTATAACCCAGCTGAGGGTCCCCCTGTCCAGGCCAGTGGCAGCCAGTTTCTCAATCAGAATGCTGTGAGAAACCGTGTCAAAGGCTTTACTGAAGTCCAGGTAGACACATCCACAGCCTTCCCCTCACCCATTAAGCAGGTCACCTTGTCACAGAAGTGTTCAGGGTAGTTTGACAGGATCTACCTTTTGTAAACCCATGCTGACTGGGCCTGATCCCCTGGCCATCATGCATGTGCTGCATGATAGCTCCCAAGATGACCCTCCCCATGATCCTCCCTGGGACTGAGGTCAGACTGACAGGCCTGTAGTTCCCCTGATCTTCCTTCTGAACCTTCTTGAATATGGGTGTAACATCTGCCAGGCTCCAGTCAAGTAGAACTTCCCCAGTCTGCCAGACTGGTAGATCATGGAAAGGGGTTTGGCTAGCACATCTGCCAGCTCTGTTCCATCTGAGATGGAAGAATCTATAATATTGCACTGAGGGAACTGGCTATGTCTAATTATTTATTATCTGTTTTAAGTGGCTCCCAAATGTTCTGGACCACTGACAGCATGCAGTAAGTCTTCCACAGAGCACCTTAATCAAAATTAGATTTATTTTTCAAATAGAGAGAAAATGAAGTTTTGCAGACATCTTGCTGCTTTCTTGGGGCCCACCAGTGACACAGAGATCTCTCTTCTCAGAGTACACCAAACCAGTGCAGTGCCACAAAGACTAGAAGGCTGCTTCTTTCTAGTCACTCACATAAAACTACATGCAGCAAACAGGCTTGCTGTAGTCACGCTGTTTCCAGGACCAAGCCGTCCTGATACAGGGCACAAGGAGCGCGCTCTGACCCTTTGCACAAGCACTGCAGAACCTACAGACACTTTAAAATGTCCTTTACGTTCCTGTGAACAGCACGATGACATGAAGGCTCCGCATACAATCCTTTATGGCTCTTATCAGTGAAACCTTGCCAAACCTCCCATGCAAAGGCTATCTGCAAACAGTGACTACTGCATGGTTAATTCAGCAGTAGCAAGGACAAGAACTTCTGAAAATTCTACATTTTTTCATTGTTTCTACATATAAGAATGAAAATATCTGGGAAAAAATATTAAAGCAAATCTCTTTTTTCCAAAATGTGAATAAGGAACTACACACATGGCCTGAAAAATATCGTGAAAGCTATGATCAACTGGTTCCAAACAAAATGTCTTTTTTTCTTTAATATCTGTTTGCAGGACAAGCTATGAATAGTCATTTCTCAAGTCTTATTGATGGCTCAATTATGGTTTATGTTGTCACGCATTCGGGATGACAAAAACATCCATTCACTGCTCTGTGAAGAGTTCAGCTGCCTCTGCCCCCAGGCCTTGAAAGAGATTGCTTACCAGGAAAAGCAGTAGCAAGGCTGAAGTAAATTGAAACTGAAGAGATAACAGGCAAGGGCAGAGGTAAAGAAAAAGAAGGTACTGGCCAGGCAGTTTTGGGGATACTGTTCAATCAGTTAAAAAAAAAAAAAAAGGAATGAACTGGGGCAGACCAAAGCATCTTCCACTATCCTGTGCAGGGTTCTGTTGTCTTGCTTGTTCGTTTCTAAAGCACGAGACATTACAATTGTCTTTTTTCACAGGTGCAGTCTCTCTCCTTAAGCTATCTTTAAAACAAAACCAGATCAAGATGGCAGTGTTCCTTTTGTGAAGATAAAAAATAATTCCAAAAAACCCAAGAGGTAGTTTCAAGTTATGGATTTTTGTGGTTTACGTGTCTGAGATAAGGATTACACTAGAAACTCAAGATTTCTTCCCTGAAACAGCCTTTCCAAAGACTTTAAGTTAAGCAAATGATTTCTCTTTTTCCCTGCCCTCTCCTTCCCCCACCATCTCTTGAGAACCGCCTGAAGGCAAATATAATTGGAACCTTGCACTCGCTGCAGACATGTCATGAACAAGAACATAATCCAGGGTCATCAGCAGGCTAAAGCCAGCGCGCTGCGCTGCCATGCAAGATGATCAGTGTTTGGATGATAAGCATGCCTACGGGCCAGCACTGCAACTAAGGCAAGCCTCACAGACCTGAGAGAGGGCAGCTCGCATTGTTCTCAAGCAAAATCTGTCCAGACCATCTACAGAACAGCTCTGAAAGCAATTGTACCTATCTCTCCCCCCCACACACACCAGTTAAGAAGACAAAACATAAGAGCCTAAGGACTAAGGGGGAGGGAAGGTTGAAAGCAAGGATCTGCTTACAGCCAGAGAAGAGTATCATTAACTATTAATAACGAAAAGGCTGCAATGCAGACAGCTTGAAATCTGGTACAGCTTACTAAATCACAACCACATATGACACCATTATACTATGGTAACAGCGGTAATAGCTCCACTGTTCAGAATCCTTACCTTGAAATCTCACTTTGTGAGAAATTCACACACATCTATGAAGAGCACATAGCACATCTTCCCAGCAACACAGTGCTACTACGATGAGAGCTGTTTGAAAATTCAAGAAGATTCCTTCCAGTTAAACAGTCATTTGAAAAGTAGGTCCTTCTGAGACAGGATGTTTTATGCCAAACAATTTACAGACAATATTCAATAAAGCTCAAGTGCAGATCGTACTCGGCCTGCAGTAACATCAGGCAGGGAGAGGAAATCCAAGTCATGCATAACTAACGACATTTCTTCACTAGGAAGAAATGATGAATAAGTTTTCTCTGGAAAGAGTCCTGTGAAAGCCAGCCTCTTCTGCCAAGACAGTGGTTCCAGCTTCTTTCCATCTCACTTCAGAAAACCAGCAGTTAGTAAGCACTTAATACGGCATTAATAAACAAGGCATGGCAGAGAAATCTGCTGAGTACCAGATGGGGGCGGGGGTTGGGTATTTCGGAGTTGGGTTTTTTATGTTCAGTACACTAGGCCTAGGTGGAGCCCTCTCTTCATATCTGAGCAGATCAATTTAGCTGATCCCACTTTTCTTCCATTCCCTGGACAGACATTTCAAAGAGTATTGATCTGCCCTTTCAGGTGCACTCCTCCTTGGTGAAATACAGAGTAACTGCTATCTGCTTTCCAGAATGACAGGAGGACAAAGGGCTGAAGGAAAATGGGGGAGACTGTCTGCAGGGAGAAGGGCTGGATCACACTGGCCCTATTGTCAGAATATATGACTGGCAACGCCTGGCGTCTCAGCGCTGCGAGATGAATGCCGAGCAAATCAGGATGAGGATGCCAGTGCCACAGGCAAAGCAGGGATGCTACGGGAAGGAGAGCTGCAGCTGCCTCAGTGCTCTCCTCGCCACAGCCTTGCTGGAGTTGAGGTCCTGTTCCCCCGCTGCCACCCCACTCACAGGAGCAAGGAGGAACTAAAGACTCCAGCCCTAGTGCTGGGCCTCACTACTTAAATGCTCTCCTTTCTCAAGCGAGGTGGGTCTGGTAGTTTGGAATGTATTTTATAAGGAGGGCGTATTTTATCACAGCTTGTCCTCGTCTGTCAAGCCTCTCAGAGTAGAGAAGGCTGCCCACACAAATAGGAGTTGCATAAAGACAGAACATGGCAAGGGAAAGAACTATTAACACAAGATTTTTCAGTGACATTCTTAAGTTCATAAATAATTTAGAAATTAACAACATGGCTTCAAAGTAACCCACAGAAGAAATACATTGGAGATAAAGCAGTAAGACACATGGAGAGAACTGTTTATAACGGTGTCCAGAGCCAAATCAAGAAATATCACAGGGTAGAAGGCCAATGAGGACAGTTCTACAAGAAAAAAAAGTACAGACAGTAAGAGGGTGGTCCACTTACTAGAACAGAAGTGGAACAAGATAGATAATAAATCTGGAGTCACAACCACAAAAAAAAAAAATCCTGCATGTGCTTAAGTGTTAACTTGCTTCTTTCTGGCGTTTAATTTTACTTGGAGATTTGAATGTAGCAACTCACCATCGCCAGGAGTAAAAGTAAAAACCCTGCTAAAAATGTAAATGTTAACAAATCTTAAAAAAAAAAATCAACCATCACAACCCCCCTCCAAAAAAAACCCGAAAACCCAAACAAAAAACCTCCACAAAACTCACACTTCTTTCTCAGGCCTCAGAAACCATCACAGCTCACTGTTTCATTTCCTTTTCTACAACAGAAGCTGGCCAATTCTCGAGGTGTTTGGGGCAGTATTATTTTTTTCCCCTTACACTTGAGGGTAAGCATGCTGGCAACCTTTTTTTACTCCCACCTTCCCATTCTGGCTGAGTTCAGAACTCTTCAGGAGCCCAAACCCCAACTTTCAGAGGCACAGGACACCAAAAGACATCAATGATTTACAGCATCTCCCTGTAGCAAGAGACAGGAGATACCTACTCCTAGCTCTGAGCTCTGCAGGTCTGGGGTTCGGCAGAAGCCAGGTGGCAGCTTTCTGTCCTTGTGGCTGACTAACTGTGGGTGCACAGGCACACTGAGAGGCTCAGTTCAAATTGGGATCCAAGAGCTGTTTCCACTAAAAGATATGATCTGCTGCTCACAAGCCAATGTTTGCTGAAACACTGGATTTGCCGTATCGGAGCTTGCAGGCTCTCACCAGGAGGATCAAATTTGCTGTCTGGCCCTTCACATTCAGGGATTGATTGTTTTTTTGTCAAAAGCATAACATACCCATAACGGAGAAGGGCATTCACCCATCTGAACAGAAGAAAGGTGGTATATCCAGAGTCCAGGAGATCATTACAAAAAAGACAAACCAGGAAAAACTGATGTTGGATAAATCATTTCTGATCACGAGCCACACAGCTGAATGCAGCACTCCAAGTAACGCAATGGCAAATTACTGAAACTTTGGGGAACATTAGAAACAGAAACCAGAATTACTTTATGCCACATACATTTTGAGACCAAAACTCAAAAAAGTACCGCACCCATCACATATACCCACATTTTGAAAACCATGGTAAAGAATGGAGGAGGATGAAGAAGAGTGTTGAAAAGTTACTCAAGCAGGAAAATCCATTTAGTGCCAGATACTCGGATTACTAGCAAAGAGAAATGTGACTCTAACTTGTAAATATTACCCGGAAATACTTAACAGGAAAGCACCGGATAATAATAGGCTACTATGACAAAGTCATGACTGGGGCTCCTTCCAAGTTTTTACTTTCTCTTTTTTTTAAAGCAAAAAAACCCTAAACCTACACAAGTAGGCTTTACTTCTTATGGGCATTAAAATGTCTGCACAATCAGTAGTCCCCAAGTTATATACCTATATACAGTCACTGAAGTTTGATAAAACACTGGTATGTGATTCTTTTCTTTGCTGTTTGTGAAGGCAAGGTATATTTTCATGATCCAAACAAATCATCAGCTGAGAAGACATGTGATAACACTGTCTGAGCTGCCAGGATCTGAGACTTTTTCCAAAAAGCATCTTTGCATGACAACAACCTAATGCCACATCAGACAGCTTTTCATTAGCAGAATGCTAATAAATTGATATCCTCAGGTAATTAATTCTGAAGACTCCAAGCAACAGGAAGTCTCGCAGCAAATGTGTACATTCAATTTTCATAAGGATGTTTTGCCCCAGTAAGAGCTCCAGTTTGGGGAAGACACTGCCAGATGACCTGAGGAACTGAGTTTCTTTCTAACAGGCTGCAGATCTGTTCCATTAGTTCTCAGCTGCACTAGGCACAGCTGAATTAGAAAACCAAGCCAAGCACTAGCAATGATCATTGATGCCTTGTTTCTTTCAAAAAGCCCTGTGCTTTAACAAAAGGTTATTCACTTTAAGCCTCAACTTCATCTCTTTTGTGCTGAAAGCCTGCCTCTGGACAGCGCTGGAGGACTCCAAGATCTCACAGACTTTTCAATCTGTAAATCACAAGGCTTTTGCTCGAGTACTAAAAGCGAGACTCACAATGACGTTAGACAGAGGCTTGGTAGCAGGCAGCAGAGCAGCGAGAGGGGAATCACAGGACTTGAAATTCACCCTGTTGTGCTTCTCAATAGGAAATACAACGCTATTTTAACAACAATGATTAATCATTAACAAAGGAAGATGGATTCACTATTCAGAACCCTCAAATCAAACTTAAATGCCTTTTCCGTAAAATATGCTTGTGTTAAATATATTTCGAAAACCCAGCAAGACAGCCTACAATAAAGTTTCACAGCCTCAGCTATTCAACAGATCATTATTACCAGACCATCTAAATGGATTACTTTTATTGCCAAGAGTGCTGAACACTAATTATAGACCAAGATTTCACTGCACTATATACTGCACTGACAAGTAAATAGGTATTTCTAACATAAGAAACCTAGATTTTCCTTTTTATGATTGGTTTTATCAATAAACCAGAACAGAATACGCCAGCAAGTGCCAATTACACGTGATCCGCAGCTGCCTTGCATCTGCAGTGCAGCAGCTCATTTGCCTAAGTAAACTCAAGATTTTGGTACCTAACTGGCAACAGATTTATTAGCCTAAAGTGCCACCTTAGCAAAACCAACCCTGGAACAGCAGTAGGCAAAGACCAGCTAAGAAAACAGTATAAAGGACTTAGGGCGATCTGTGAACAGGACTACAAGCACCTGAGCACTCAAACCCCCAAGTTACTGCAACCTACGTACAGTTTGTCGAAATTCTCAGTGCATGACAACTGTGAAATTGTGAGCAGTACTGATGGTGAATAAACAGATTATTGCTTAGCACAAAAGATCATCAAATCAGTTGACGTTTTTGTTTTTGAGGGCTCTCCTGCACAAAATATTAAGCTGGCTCCAGTCCCAACACTTAGCAGCTACATTAGCAGCAGGCAGCAACTTGCCAGCACATCTAATGCCACCACAATAAACACATTCTACAACACAGACATCACAATCCTGGGATCTTGCACCTGCATTTTTCAGAATGTAACATTCCTTGTCCAGTGCAGTAGCGCCTAATGGAAGCTAAGCAGTCACTGTGACAGTGGAGCTCATTAAAGAGACATTTACAAAGGACAGAAATATCCAGCTGCTGGAGCAGGACATCACTCAGAAAATAATCATCTCTCTACTCTGTACCCTGATCCACAAGGGAAACCTACAAAATGCCTTTGAAAAAATGAGCCTGGGAACAAACCTCACTGAATACCAAAACCACGAACTCAGAAGATATAAAGTGCCATAAACCCAGTAATTTCACCCCCTCCACTCACCTTCATGTTCCAAACAAACTACATTATTTTTCTTTCCCTGGAAGACAAACTTATTCCAGCACTTCCTTCACTCCCTCTTCCCATCCCCTCATCCCCACTGCTTCCATTTCTAAGACAAAGACTTTGATGCAGAAAAGCTTGTCTAGCTCACCCACTCACCTACACCAAAACAGTTAACAATAGTTTCACTACCTTTGAAATTCAGTTTGCCTACACCCTAATACATTTGCACAATAGTGTCCATCTTCCAAGGTCTCCTTTTTTTTCTTCACATGTTGGCCAAATCTAGATGATCTCCTTTCCCAGATGCCCTTTAAATTGACAGCCTACAATACATGTACACACCATAAACAGAGGATCCAATAGCTGTCTCCAATCTGGTTCATAAAAACATTCTCCTTACAAAGGTGAATTCCCTCCCATCATTGCAGGGTGAGGCAGAAAAACCTCACCAAGTCTCTCAGCAGTGAATTAAGAGAAGAAAAGCAGAATTTAGGTTTAGTTACAGAACTAGCTTTCACTCCCACTCACGGTTCAGTACATCCGCCTCCAGGGACCCAGATGCTGCAACAGAACCTACCCATACATCCAATTCCTCTGATCCTGCTCTCTGCCAAAACCCCATGATAACCATCAGAAGTACACTTCCATCACCTAGTGGGTCTACCTTCTTTACCAACTTCAATAATTCAGATGATCTTTTTAGGAACTTGGGACCAAACTGACTTCCTATATTGATTTGAGCACTGAGAAGAGAAAAAGATTGAGAAGTCTAGAGAATGTCTGTTTTAACATCTTGTGATGATACTTAAGGCTATCTCGATTTTTCAGGCACACCCATTTTCAGGACTCCTACATCGTAGTCTGAATCCTTGAATTATTACAACC
Organism: Zapornia atra; assembly: GCA_013400835.1. Classification (NCBI taxonomy): domain Eukaryota; kingdom Metazoa; phylum Chordata; class Aves; order Gruiformes; family Rallidae; genus Zapornia; species Zapornia atra. The sequence continues at coordinate 87,092 of VZTU01008188.1, forward strand.
CACTCTTCTGAGTGGGAGTTTAAAACATGGAAAAAAATTTACATATCCAGCTTTGATTCTTCTGAACACCAGTACTGTACACTTAATTAAAAACAAAGAGGCTCCCCAAAACAGCAAAGAGAAAAAAAAAACTACCAAAGGATGAGGGAGTCACTGGCTTAGCAGCACTCAAATTCTCTGCCAAGACACAAAATTCTTTCTGTTCCTGCCTATTTTCCCCAGACACCTCCACCTCCTCTTCCCCATTAAACTAAACCAATATGTTCGCACAGTTAAATGTTCCAATAACTTGGTCAATATAAAATATTCATAGTAGCTCCAAATCTATCAAATTAGGATAATTATTCCCTCTCAATTCAAGAAGCATAAAACCCCAGAGGACTGCGAACACATCCACGCTTTCACTTCCCCAGCAGTTCTGTATGGTTGTCCTCCCATGGAAGAATTCAGACCTAAATCATGAGGGCATTTAATGATAGCGCTGTCCAGTTTTCATCATGTTTCACCACTTTCACAGGTTGGAGATGTTAAAACAAGAACTTGTCACAAACCCTACTTAACACCTAAAATTTTGTTAGGCAAAACTGAATGAATACAAATCACAACATATGGAGCATTTCTTCTGTCTTTCTTGATGCAACCCACAGAAGTGATTAGCTTGGCTTGTGACCAATTTGACATCTTGACAAATTACTCAGTTCCTCACAGAAGAAGGATATCAACTATTACATGTTTAGGCAACCCAGGTTAATTTTATTAGTATTCAACTCCTCTGCCGTTCCCGATTATTTAAATCTCTACAATAAAGTGAAAACCAAGAGGTCTTTGCCACATCTACAATACTAAAAACAACTCACAAGTGGTAATATGAAAAAGTCTGCTGGCAACTCAACTTGCCACTAAGCCTCGTCATCATAATGTCAATGACTACGGGCTACTAAATCATCAGAAAAACATTCAAATAAAGTGATTGCAAAGCCTTTAACACTAAAAAGCTATTGTTAGCACTCTGTGAGATCAGGATTCATGTTCATATTTCTAGTGAACACTTAGGGCACCCTGGTTCCACTTGGCACTTGAGTTTCCTAGATCACGAATGGTCTGTACGCAGGGTAATCCATTTCAGAAACTATTTCCTGAGTTCACACCACAAAAAACCAAACACGCATGATGGAAATGAAAACTACTGTGCTGGGAGGGGGTGTGGAAATCCAGAAGGTACTTAAAATAGGAGCTGAATCAAGACTACTTAGCACAACCCTATGGTTATGGTCACAAAAATATTTAAACTCACTCACTTGCATAGCTTCCATCCACAAGTGCACCATGGCTAAAATGGACCTTTTCATGTTTAACCCAACACTGTTTCTACAGTTCCTATCAACTCTTCTAGCATCCTTACTTTCAGACCTCTATTTAATTCTTACCTACGTTTTTACCTCACTTCTAACATCCCTTCTTTTTCCTTTGGACTTCACAGAACTCTGCTCCACACACATCCTTTCACAATGTTGCTACACAACAATTGTTCTTCTACATCACAACAGCATCTGTCTTGTCTACAGCATTCTGCCTCCTTTCTCCATCAAGATAATTTTCTGGGGTTTGGTTTCAAAGTCTTCGGACTCAGCAAAAAAAAAGCCAAGTTGAGTTTCTGATAGGTGCTTAATAAAAAGCTCTGTCACTGGCTACCTTAAAAAAATTAAATTAAAAATAAATTTTAAAAAAATTTTTTCCCTTTAAAAACATAAAACATCTCAATTTGCCACCTTTGTTTTATCCCTGGCATCACATTTGACAGGCACAACCAAGAAACACTGGCAGAGCTACTTTGTTATACTCCTCAAAAACCTCTCCTATCTCTCCTCTGTCACAAGATTTCCCAAAGGTTAGGCTGCTGTACACAAACAACACATCATTATAACCTCATTTCAGCTCCTTGTCCTTCCGGATTTCATAAAGTGTGAGGCAGAGACAATTTTAGCTCTGTGTTTGTACAGCACCTACCACAGTGAGGTCTTGGTCAAAGAGTGTCTTACAAAGTAAAGAGTTGCGTGGACACAGAAATGGTAATCTCAGCAGTTGCAGCACAGAGACTTGGCAGAAGTTTATCTTGTGGTTCACAGTCTGTTTACCCTATAATATCTCAGTCTTACCTTCAGACAAACAAAATCACACACAAATCACTTTTTAAAGTTAGCCACCCCAGTGTTTCAGATTTCAGCAAAAACACACCACTGATAAATCTTTGCCCCGTTTATTACCTACAGAACCGAACAGCCAACAGACCTGTGTAACTACGTGCTCCTAACAGAAGCAGCCTGGATGTCTTTCTTAAGATGAGTGACCAACAGTTTCAGTAGGTTTGAGTGTCACATTAAAAATCAAAATTATTAGCTAACAGTATCTTACTGCCTGAGAGAGGGGAGGTTTCTGATAAGTCTTCCAACTGTTACAACAGGACAAGATGCTTACGAGAAGCCTGAAGTACTCTGGTCACAGAAAGATGCAACAGAGATGTGATCTAAGAAGAAATTAAAATATAGCTCATCAGTGGGGTAGGTGGGGAACAGGAAATGCCAAACAGGACTAGGACAACATCAGATGGAGCATCTTGTATGGGATGAGAGAAAATTAAAAGCAGTGTCAATAATTTTGACTCACACATCCAGAAAGAACACAGTCTAATCTTCTATTTATACTTAGATGACAGTAAGACATGTTCTCCTTGCATAACACCACTGCCAATTTTCTGACTCTGGCTACCTTGGAGGTTTGATATTTATAACATTAGAAGGTAAGAAAAAAAAGAGTGCACAGCAAGGTGTGTGGGGGTGTTACATCACAGCACTTCTGCCAAATTACCTCCACAGAGCCTTTTAGTTAGAACAGCAATGATATTAACTGGTCTACGAAAATGTTTAAGATTTCTTTATAATTTATTTTTATACATTAAAACCTGTAGAAAAAAATCTGTTGTATCTTTTTCCTGAGATACACATTTCCCATAATGCATGCTTAAGTTATAAGCCGCTGCAATTTTGACCCAATGTCACAGGCTAACCACCCTTCAAACTGTTAGCCCATCTGGCATGGCTCTGCTAAGCAGGACTTTCTTCCAGATTGTTAACAACATCTTTCATTAGAGTATTTTAGCAAATATTTTCTATTTGAAATAATGAAGTGTTGGGGAACACGTAGAAGGACTATAAGGAAGCAACCAACAGAGAAATCGAAAAATACTTTGAAGGACATCACAGCGCTCAGCGTGACGGCCTTGGCCACTACTACAAGTGCTGCACACTGCAGAGCCCACAACCCTAGCTCTCTTGTCCCAACCAACACCACCAACATAGCAGAGGGAAAGTTCTGCATACTCCACAGCACAAATACTACAGCAGCAATTTTCAAGTTCTGTGGCAAACTGGATATATTCGGATTCTTAATAAATATTTCTAAGTTTTTATCACCATAAATGCCAATACTAGTAGACAGTAGCTCATTAGCACAATTTTTTTTTTTTTTACTTTCTACTACTATTTCTAGGTCTGGAGTTTTTTTGCCCAAGCCTGTTTTCCAGTCAAGAATTCCCTATTAACTTGAAGCTACTGCCAAAGTTCAGAAGATCTGGGTTTTTCTGTCCACACATGAATTCCTTAGGAGAGGCTCGCAAAGCAAGCGACTTGCAAATCCACACACTTTCCAGTGCTTAATGAGCACGCCTACAGTGCCAAAGCTTGCACTGCCGCTGCCCAGCTGACAGGTCCAATAAAGAAAAGTATGGGACACAGGCAAAGCCAACACTGATGCAGTGAAGAAACCACCTGGTTTTAATTAAAAGTAGTTTTTGGTAACACACTCACATATTTATGTTAGACATCATTGTCTTCTAAGCTCTGAAGGAAAAACACACCCCCACACACTGAAGGAAAAGGTTAATTCCATAGCTCCATTGGTCCAGACAATAAGCTCACACTGCAGAGAGTTTGAATAGCCTGAGGGTGGATAAAGCTGCAGTCAGAGTCTGCACTTTACTAGACACCTGATAAACTAATCCCTATCAAGGCTACCTGCCTGTCTGAGCTCTCATAACTAAGACAATTCAAGAGCAGCCCTAGTTAAAAATCAGCTGTAAGGACAGCCAACCAAATTCCACAGCAACTTGACTGTGTTAGCACAGACACACTCAGAACCGCTTTCCTGGGATCCACAGATAGTCCAAATCTACCACACTTTCACACATCTCCTTCCACCACAGTATGTATCAGTGAAGTAGTTGGTAAGCCCTGGATTACCAGCCAACAGTTACCTACCCCAGCTACCTTGCCAGAAAATAAGTTTGACATTCAGGCTCTCTGTCCCATACATGCAGTCCCATGGAAGAGCCACATATGCCTGCCAGGTTACTAACCAGTCTCCCTTACAGTGCAAATCTGACAAGTGACTAGTAGATGCAGGGAAGTACTGGGAAGAGAAGGAAAAAAAGCAATTCAGAAGGGGCACAAAAAAGCCCCCAAAAAAGCCCAACCCTCAGTTCTATACCTGCCCTGAGAAATGCCAGATCGACAGCCTTAGGAACAAGAACTGCCCATGGCCCAAGCTATGATTACTGAAACAGCAATACCAGCTTTATGCCTGCTCTCTGACTTTAAATAATCAATGCTTTTTAAGATTTTGTTTTTCCAAGTTTAAGGAACCATTAGCTTTGAGTAAAGCTGAATGCAAGTATGAGACTTCAACACTGAGATTTCTTTTTCTTTACAAATTTCTTAATATTACCTTGTGGTCAAGAACGAACCCACTGCTTCAGAAGCTAGCAGCCTCAAAGGAAGGGATGCTGACTCAACCATCATGGTCCTATCTTCTTGCCTTGCCTCCCCTGCTGATTCACATATACACTTGTTCCTCTATGTACCTGCCCCATCTTTCTTAAGAAGCACAGTCCAAAGAAAGCTTAAGAACTGATCAAAAGATCTATAAAACAAACAAAAAATAAAATTAATTAAAACAAAAAAGTGTTCTTTTCCATTCTTTCCCTCCTCCAAATAGTCCAACTCTGTCCCAAGATCCCTAAGGGCCATTCTGCAGGTCTTCACACTGTCACCTTCTCCACTTCAGACATACTACTTACAGCACATGCATGCTAAACTCCAGACCAAAACCATACTTCTGTAAGAAAGGAAGGAAAAGCAGACACAGAACTAATTGTTCATTTCCAATGAAGCACTAAAATCTTTCAAATATACAAGTAAACATCCCTAAACTCACAAGTTCTGAGTCCCTGGAAATGGGTAGACTATGGTAACACAAAACACACCTTACAAAAAAATACAGAAAGGTAGTAAATGCCATCCCTTTTCTTCAGCCAGCAAACCTAAGAACCCTGTTCCTTCACTTCAAAGGTACTAACCAAAAAGCCCTATTAAGTTCTTCCATTACTTAGCTCTTTATTGCTCGTTATTTTAGCAGGAAACAAACATATGGGCAGGCAAACTTAAGAATTAATTTGTATTCTCTTTATCACATTTGAAACCAGCCACTGAGCAGCGATCAACCTGCCATATTAGTGAAACATGAACTGTGCTCACATGTATCTGAAAGCTGAGATCGTTTAAAAGAAAAATCAAAAGTAGATAAAAGAAAACCCATTCAATGTAAGAAAATTTTGACAGAGGAAAAAAAATATGCCAAAGCCTATACACACATCTCACTTTACCTGGACAAAGCATTAATACAGAAATTTAAAAAAAAAAAAAGGTAGCGTCAGCAAGCGATTTTTCCAAGTGTCAACAGAAAGCTAAGGCTTTCCATTTTAAAATGTAAAAATCTTTATAATGCTTGATGAAACTACTACACTCAGTTTCAAAAGAAACCATCTGATGGAATTAGAAAGTAAGTTAGTCAATGAATAATGCATCAAATGAGATTTTTCATTTTATGTTTTAAGTAGTCTTAGGCCTAAATTGAAATTTTGTAAAAGGCTATAAGTAACAAAAGGAACTGATTAATCCAGACTACAAATTTCTAAAGGAAAAATATGCTACAAAGTAGCAAACAAGTTTATACAAAGATACTGAAGTTTCTGTTAATGAGTCAAAAAATTAGCAACTCATTTAAAAGATGGTGCAGAAGGAGACAAGTACCCCATTATATTGAAAAGCTACCCATCAAATTAAGAAGTGGTCATGACATTGTCTAAAAATAGTCACATCACGTTCTGACCTACATAAAAATGTAAGAATATGACAGTATACAGAAGAATTAGGTATATATAGGACATCTCACCTGGATTAATAATAGTTAGCAAGCCAGAACTCTTTAATTACCACCCCCAGTCTTTAAAAAAAAACAAACAAAAAAACAACCAAAAAAAAGAACTTCACTCACCACTTCACTTATTAAACAGATCATTGCAGAGATCTGACCAACAACTGGATATACTAAATGGGCCTGTAATGGACAATTTGGTTATCATGGCTTACAAAAAAGAATCATCAATATACTCCGGTGGAGACAAAAAATGATACACTGTTTAAAAACGAAAAAAAATACAACCAACAAAACAATCTCAACTGGACAATATTAAATCAAATCTATTCCCAACAACCTGCAGAAAGGAAATAATGCAAAGATACCCATCTTGGTGTAGATAGACACTTAGGATAAGCAAACAGACTGCACACTCTTTGGAATAATCTGGTTCAAACAGACGTTTCTTTGGACAGGGTTGGTAGGGATTGACAGACAGAACTGGTACCTCCAAGTTTCTTGGGTTAAGAAACAGTAAAGGAAAATTGCCACGTCTATACACTCCAAGAGGGGACTATGAAGCTGTACAGCAGCGCTAATAAAAACCACAAGTGGCATCCAAATGACCAACAAGGGGTGACTGTTGGCTTGTACCTCACAACCCAGAAACCAAAGCACACCTGAAACCACAGCAAGCAATCCCGAGTTAAAGCCTGACCTCTCTTTGCCACAGGATGTTGAAAAGTTCACAGGGATTCAAAAAGGTTTCCTACAAACTCATTCAGGAAAAATCCAGCCAGGGCTACAAACCCCAAAGCCCTCTGCAGAATGAACTCCTTGAGCTCGCAATCCCCTGAGGAAACACTGCGGAGGTGTAGCCATGTGCCAGAATGGTGTCGTTAAGATAGTCAAGCAGCTCCTACCACCACAGTACCTCATTCACATTCGGTCTTCAAGCACACCAGCCTCTGTAACTTTGACTGAAACATTTGCACTAAGACCACTGTTACTTCCTAATTCATTGACTGTCACTGTGGGTCTGTAGCCCAAAAGCCATTAACCCCTAAAAGCTGCTCGCATCATGCCTTCCTTGCAAGCATTCGCTCGTGTCTTTGATGATCATAAAGTCTTTCAAGTTTTGCTTTAGGAAGGATTAGGATGCAAGAAAAACTACAGGTTAAAGGCAAACTCCAGTCTAAGGTTTTACTACTAATTTCCTCTCACTCTGCAAGATCTTCCATCCTAACTGACCACTCTGAAGCATGCATTTCCTATGATACCCTAACAATTTTCCTTGTTTGACATCAGCTTTTTGGTTGTTCTGTTTTTGAAAGCTACAAAATCTACATTCTGTGTTTCCGGAAAAAGAAGCCAAGAGGAGCAAAAAAATAAGGAAATAAGAAGCTGGAGTACTGTTTGAAAATGAGCAGTCTCTGCCAACGCTCCTCCAAAATACAGCTTTCCAGTCCCTCCTCGCCAGACACGCAGGACTAAAGAGATTTGACTTGGGCCACCTGGCAGTGACTCAGCAAGAGCTTGCTCTTTCACAGCGCAATCATACTCCAGATTTTAAACCATCTTTTCATTAAGGAGCCCTGTTCCCTTAGCAAAAAGTAAAACCCTAGTGAGTCATCTTAACTACTAAGTAAGTAGTGTCTGCTTGAGTTGTCAGACACAGCAGCAAGTGACTTGCAGTGAAGCCTAACTGCAGTCATTTCAACATCTACATTCATCACAGCGCTGATCGAACGCTCACAAACACCACTGTATTTATGCAGAAATAGTATGTGTAACATTTTACGGAGGCATCAGAGTTGCGTGCGTTTTGACAGACAGATGCTTCAGTTTCCCTCAAAGCACTCCATTTCACATTTTTTCTTTCAAAACTTGCTTTTGCAAATAAGTAAAGAGCCAAATGATCGTGTTATGGGTTATTTTGACCATGTACTTCCTTATTCAAAGTGAAAGAATTGATTATTCATACCCAGTGGATAAATGCCTGTTTATTCAACTTGCAGAACAAAATCCCTGATTACAGCTGAGCAGGTTAGGACACAGTTTCTAGTTACAGCAACACTTACAAAGACGTTTAAGCTAGTTTTCAACTACCTTGCTCAGGCCATGGTCCAGAGACATTTCTCCTGGAAACAGTGCCAACTTGAGCTGCTCCTACCCTCAGTCATTTGCTTCCGATCAATCCCATCCCATTCCACCTCCTCGGCACAACTGCTCGGCGTGCCATATGGTGAACCGATCAGGAAACTGGCTCAGGGTTAAAAAAATTAAGCCAGCAGTGCCACCAAGAGAAACGACTGTGGAACCACAGTCTCCACGACTTGTAAAAATGTTGCCATGGGAGGGTCAAGCTAAAACCCTTAAGGCTTTCCCTGCATCTTTTACATCAGTGAAGCTCTGAACAGAGCACCTGAACTAGCTTAAACCCTCTTTCTATATATACATGGGGGCAGCTTCCTCACGAGCATATTAAGTTGCTCCATTCCACTTAATTCTGAAAAACAGTAACAGCTGTTTAAAGTAAAATTATTTACAAAAATCAATGAAAATATTTTTAAGAAAACAATCAGAAAGCAAAATCCAGCAAAAATCCTTGATGTTCTTCTGGTTCCCCAGCCCTCACTTGAATGTACCACTAATGTTAGTGGTACATGAGAATACCATCAATTAACAACAGTAACTTCCCAGAGGAGTCAATATAATGAAGCAACACAGCACTCAGCTAAGATTCTCCATCAGCTTCAAAGAACAAGCTGGTTACAAGCAGAGCAGGCCTCAGTCCCCACCCGGTAAGGCTAGGAGCGCAACCACCCCTGCAGCAAGGCTGGATGTCCGTGCCCAAAGTGCAGTAACAGCACATCACAGCCATGTCTCCTCCCAGAAAACACCTTGCTGCCAACTTCAGGTAGACCTCTCAGATCATCAATGCTTCCTTTCTTCCAGCAAAAGCAGAAGCAGCTTACTGAGTCCTGCTGAAAGGGAAGGTCATGTCCAATCCCAGCAGAGATGCAAGATCACTAATGAAACTAAAGGCTTCTACTATTCACTGACAGTAGGATCAGAAGAAGGTTGAGCTTATTTTTAGCCAAATTTTCAAAGTACCAGTTTAAAACTTCGCTCAATTTGACATGAAAGAAAGTTCTGCTGTTCTCAAGCAGGTTTTGAGATCTTGGTGTGTGCACACAAAGAATAGCTTCTTACAAAATGACTGCTCATTCTTTAAAACTCTTTAAGGTGGCTATGCCTTGTTTTTGAGACAACTCCAAAGATTCACAGAAAGTTCTAGAATGGGAAAAAATAAATTGATGTAATGCAAATGTGGAATAATACATTATTTATTGGCATGGCATATAAAAGGCAAAAGGGAATGCTTTTTTAAGAAAATACGTTATATATCTTTCTTAAAGCCTCCCAAAAGATTTAAGTATAGGCTCAAACCTTCTTTTTCCATGTTTTATTCACTGCTCCATACTTTGCAACTATGCAGCAAATGAATAAACTGACTAATCCCTAGTTTGGAATACCTAAATTATGTTTGCTGTCTTGACATTCAAACAAACCTCCCTCAAAATGCATCAGTGTAAGCAGTATTTTCTCCTTGATCTACAACACATTCAGGTTTCTATTAGTACAAAAGCAAAAAGGAGGGAAGGACAGAGTATAAAGCACTGAATCCTTGCAGTCAATTCCACAGGAACACTCCTACTTTTGATCTTTTGGTCTATGAAAGACACACTCCTTCCTGAACATTAACTGAACTAACTCTGGAAGACAGATGAGGTGACATTCACAGGCACAGGATGACAATCCCAACCTCATTAGAAATATGAAAAGGAAATAGGAAGTTTTCTTTACTGCTGAGCCAAGGAAATATTACCCAGTTGATATTCACCAAAACTTACAAGACTCTTGTTGGCTTCAACACTGAAAGAGAGCAGTGGAAACAACTGGAAAAGGTCTAAACCCCTGTTGCCCTTCAAGCTTCTCTCACTCCTCTGAAACCAACTTCAGAACACACACAAAACATTTCCTACAACAAGAGTCCTTGTCTAAATCCGGAGGTAGCAGTGACATGATAAACTCTGGCATGTTTTCAGCGTCATCTCCAACAGCTGGAGTAAATAACATGACAGGCTCCTCACCAACAACTTGCTCTTCCTTTTTAACCCAGATGCTGGTACAGAAATATGTCATATTTTTAAATTCCATTAACCACCAACAAGCTACACACAACTAGTTTAAAGCATATTTCCGTGCCTTCCAGCTTATTTGAGAATTAACAAGGAAAAGCTGCAGAGCATGCACTTCTGAAATAAGGAATGAAAAAATCTATTTCATTTCTAAACAGATCAGCTCAAGTGTGTTCAAACAATTAATGCGCTCAGCTTCTCCTTAAATACTAGTTTAGGGAAAGGAAAACAGAGGGCAATGAAAACACCACCGTGCTAAAAATCACTGTGTGGCAGAACACAAACGTAACCTACAGAAGTGCAATTCTGTGCTGTATGACAAAGCCATACCACGTTCAGAATGTTTGGGAATGTAGGAGGAGGAAGATGAAAACAATTACAAGTTGTAAAAGGACTGGCTAAGAGCAGTCCCACACACAGCAAAGGCAAACACCACTTTATTTGTTATCAAGAAACTGTGTGGAGTGCTTCAAGATATCTTTTATTTTCACATTATCAGGAAATATTTAAAAATATTTTCATGTTACCTGTAACACAGTACTGGTAAGATTCCATAACATTCTGTGAACTTCCATTTTGCTGTTAAGCAAGGGCAAATTCAGTTAAAGCAGACACACAAAGCCTGCTGCTGTTCTCTTCAAATGGTTCTACCAGTGATTTTTTTTTAACAGCTACAAATTACCAAGGATGAGGTACTAAGAGAGCAGAATTACGAAAACCATGAATACATTATAACCCTGCTATCTTAATAATTTTACTGTAAATAAAAATCAAGCAACTACTTCAAACTACCACTAATATATGTAAGGTTTTCAGGAAGGGTACCTAACACAGTGATTTATAGCCACAATGCATTTCCCTATGCACAAACACTAAGTGTTCGTTAGAAACTAAGAAAGTACTGAATTCTTGATTTTGAATTCCAATCCACGGACATCATGGCAGCAGAATTCATGCATCAATAAGTTGCAGTAATTTGTAACTGCGTATTAACAACCAGACTTTTCTATTAAGGGTTGCACATTGTGTGTTTAAAAGCTTATTTCCATTTTCTTTCACGTGGAGAAAATATACAGCTGAATATGTAACTATATTCAATATATAACTGTAGGAACGTGAAAAGTCACTGAACTCTGGAGCCCTTCCAGTAAGAAAAAAGCATTTTAATAATTTGATTTACATTTTTAAAAATTTACTCCTCTGAATAATCACTTTTTAAGCACACTATAGGAAAGCACTTCTGCCATCACCATGCCAAGTCTTGTCGGTAGTGATTACACAGGCATTTTGCAACTGTGGCCCAGCAAGCAATTCTTACAGGACAACAAAGACCAGGGAGATTGTATGGTGGTGAGACTCCACCTCTTTCCTCTTGGTAGCTTCTTTCTTTGCCCACAGTTACCACTGTGATCAGAGCAGCACACAGGCTCTTCCAGGCAGTCAGCAGTAAGGAAAAATAGATTTCCTAGATTACTCTAGTAACACCCACTGTTACTTAAGCAGAAAAATAGTTATGGATTCTCTCAAAGGCTAGTGAAACACACATACGTATATAAATATACATATGAAATTTTTTTTTGCCTTTGTTTTTAAATAAATGCTTTCCATGCAATAAGAATGTTCAGGAATTAAAGATCAAGATGTCTAACTATCGAGCTGTGACTCAGATCACGACAATCAGCAAGAAACCTCCTAGATTAAACTGCATAAATTGTACACATTGTACCTGTATAGCAGGAGGTTTTAAACATTAAGGGCTGACTAAGAAAGAGGCATGGGTTCCAAATCCCAGCAAGAGGGGTCTGCATGTAATGGCAAGAGCAATCATCTTCCAGAAGACCAGCAGCACTTGCAACCAACATCAGTTGTTCTCAACTACTCACCACTAGCGTAAATTAATAGGAAAGCTGAGGAAAGCAAAACCTCCATGAAGAAGTCAAAGAAAAAGGACACTTGGATACTATTATATTTGTTTTAAAAAAACCCCAAAAAACTAAACCAAACACCTAACAAACACAAAGAAAGTTTTAGGTGAGACTACATATCAGCTATGTTGCAGTCATGAAAAGTATAAGGCAAGAGTCATTAAACATACTTTCACAGAGTAAGAGAGACATATTGGGAAGACCTGGACAACTGAGTTATTTTCTTCATTTTCTTGCCAGGACAGTAATTTCAACTCCAAAATTTTTCATTAATTTCATTACGAAACTATAATCATGAAACAAACTTAGCAGCATATGAGAACTGGAGTCTTCATTTGCTTCATCACCAGCGGAGAGCGGCTAGTCCAGCCTTCAGGTCTGGCATTCCCGGTTTAATGAGTAGTTCTGTTTACAGCAGAACTAATGAAGCTCAGTTTCCTGTGGATTTGCTCCTACCAGCCCTGTGGTCACTTAAACATTAATTATGTCAGTTCCCTCTAAGCTTGCCCACGTCTCCCTGAGATCCTTCACATCATAAAACTCTCCATTTGTCCACATCCAAACACTCATGCTTGCTCCCATGATTTTGTTAATGCTCAGGGCCTTTCTGGTGCCCTTAAACCCACCTTCACATACCATCAGCTCCATCCCCCATCACCTACCTATCGCTGTATGGTGCTAAAAAAGAGGCAGCATATGCTGTAGCTGGTTTGAAGCTCAGTGCATGCTGTCTGGCCAGCTGGAGACTTCCTCTTCGCTTCCAGGACGAGCACACAAAATGCCACCACCACCTTGCCCTAATGTTTTTTGGGGAGGAGGGCTCTCAAGTCACCCTCAGACATCAGCTTCCACAGAATGGGGGAAGGTAACCTCTCCCTCTCTGCTCACTCTTCAATTGGTCAAACTGACTTGGGGGAGCTCACACTTTTTAAAGAAGTCTCAAAAGCAATGTAAATGACACTTCCTTCCAAAACCAGGATCGAAAGAACTCAGTTCTGTCTGGTTGCAAAGCATCTTGAAAATACCCACTGCTCCCCTCCTCCCTTCCTGGGGCTGAGGGCATCTTCTGCATTGCTGCAAGTCCATCCGCTCAGAAGGACCAGGAACACACAAAATTGACAAAAAGTCAAATTCAACCTTCTTAAGCTGCAGCCTGTGGGTAGCAATGAAAGCGTCAACAAGAATTACCATTTCACTCCACTGACAAGTAGCAGAAGGATCTGGAGCTATTCATAGGGATGGCCATCTCAAAACAAAGGCCATGGAAGAATAAGAGCAGCACTCACTCTGTCTAGGATAAGACATAATGGAACCAGGGCTAACAGAAAAATGCCCTTGTCCTTCACTGGCCACAGGGAAAAAGGATACTCATCTTAGTAAATATCAACTGATGAGAGTTTAATGTTAATGACAAATGCAAAACGAGAGCGTAACCCACAGAAACCACCTGTTGCTACACTAACAGAAACCTTATCGTTTCTTCCCCTACCCGCTCCCCTTGTGATTTATACCTGTTTGTGCCTTGGGGACATAGAACAGGTAACACGAACACCAAACATTGCACTCGGAGGGGACGACAATGCTCCAGTAGCTAAAGACTAGTCTGGGACTCGTTAGACCTAGACAGTATTTTCAAAACCTTCCCAGGATTCCAGCACTCCTAGATGACTAGAAGTATCTAACTACATGGCATAACACAAAGCTAGCCTGAACACCAGAGGAATATGTCCATGTTAGCACTGCACCCAGGCTGAAGTACAGGCCGGAGTGTCCACCCTGCTTCTCAGGTAGTTTGGATCTATCCAAATGGCACTCCACTACGACACGCAGGCATACCCTTAGTCATCCTGCCTCACAAACCCAGCCATAACAGGACACTCCTTCCTTAAATAACCAAGAACCGTAACGCAAGAACATCTGAAGAGAAACACATTCACATAAAGTTAGTAAGAGGAGCAAGTACTTACAACAGGTAGCACACATTATCCATTTACCAGGAAAGATACCACCTCTGGAACACCTCGATTTAGCACTCTTTCTCTCCCTCTGTCAGCTCTGCCCCTAGAGTTTACAAATTACGGTTCTGACTTGTAAATGTTAGTAAACACATCTCCCTAAACGTTACTCAGTGTTTCCATAATTGTATATAGATTCTGGAGAATACTACCCTGCAAGAATAACATCCAAAATATGTTCTAAAAATAAAGCATTCTAGACGATTCTCACATACAACCGAAGGTTGAAAAGGCAGGCCGTTTCAGAAGGAAGGGCACAAACAGCACACTCCTTGAATTATAGCTAGAGAGCCCGGGGCGGACACACAACACACACAGCCCGCAATATAGTAAAAGAAGTAGCATTTCTAATGTCACATACATTCTGCTTCTAAAACCAAGCTCAAAGCCCGGGACACATGAAAGTAAGAATTCTAAATTTCTGTGAATCGCACTTCTCGCACCAGGGGACCAATAATCTCTCAAAGCAGGCAATTGTTTGCCTGACGAGTTTGTAAAAAAGGCAGCATTCCACCCCGAAACCGCGTTCGGCTGCGAATGCCTCCCCCTTACCAGCAGCAATATGGATTGCCCAGCGCAGCTCGGTGATTCCTTTTTTTCCTTCAGCCTACGTAATGCCCATTTACATAGCCGTGATATTTTTAAAACGCGCTTTCGGGAGCACCAAATGCCGTGAGGACGCGGCAAGAGGCAACCGCGAGCAGCACGGTGAGAGGCTCGATCGGGCCACCAGAATTCACACGCGAAATAACCAGCGAGCCCCCGGGAGCGCAGTAAAACTCCATTTTTACAGATCACGCATTCAGAACGGTACTAACCCAAGGAAATCCTCCCGGTCGGGTTCCCCCCTCTACCCTCCCTCCCCTGCGAGAGCCTGCCTGAGCACAACAGAGCATATCCTGGCTCCTTCGCTATAGTCTCCACGCACATTCCTACACCCCTTAGGAAAACACTGACAGGGGACATAAAAGGAAGGGAAACAATGACATTCTTTTAATAACAGCGCTCGCTACCGCGGTCCGGTACGTTAGACCCCCGTCGGTCAGAGCTACGTGACAACAGTTTCTGCGTTCCCCTGGAACAGGCGCAGCCGCCCGCAGTCCGAGCTGCGCCGCTCCGGGAGCGGACCGCTTTCCCCTCGCCGGCCGGGCCAGGTATTGGCCCTCTCCCGCCGCCTCAACCGGCTGCTGCACAGCCGGGAGCCGCGGCCGCGCCAGAGGCGCGCAGGGGGCCTCCGCCTCAGGTTCGCCCCCCTTCACCGCGGGGAAACGCGCCTCGGCCCGGCCTCGACCCCCGGCGGCGGTGCGGACTCCACGTCAGCCGGCCCCGCCGCCCGGGCGCTGACACGCACTTCCCCACCTCCCCCCGCCCCGCACCCGCCGCCCCCCCAGGCGAAGGGCTGTGTCACGCCG
>VZTU01008188.1:103543-121978 GCA_013400835.1 Zapornia atra
CCGAGGTCCCCCGGGGCGGGCCGGTACCGCAGAACGACTGTGTGTCGCGGTGGTCGCCTCCCGCCGGGGAAGCCAGGGATCCTCACCTGCCGGCCAGGCGGCTCCTGCCTGCCCCGCCAGACGGGGCCGGGCCCCCTCTCGCCGTCTGGGGGAGACGCGGGAAGAGCCCCGAGCACCCGCCGGGGATGCAGCTCCGCGGTGACCGGCGCCCGGGAACCTGGCAGCCCCGCTCCGAACTCCGGCCCCACGGCGGGAACTCAGACCCGGCCTCTGTGAGGCCTCAACTCCCGCCTGGATAAGCGACTGCTCCCCTGCCCTCGGGGTGGCCTCTCCCACGTCCCGTCCTTTGGTGTCTCTCGGCCCCGAGGCCGCTCCAGGAGCCTGGCAGCGGGATAGCGATGGCCGCGACCCTCCCCAGGCTGGGGGAGCTCGGACTGGAGCTGCCATGGGCAGTGCCTTCACCTCCAACTTTGCTGCGCATTAGCAAAACAAAGACAGTCGTCCCTCTTTCCATATTGCAAACGCAACCCCGGAGCTCTATGGGAATGCAACGTTTGCTTCCTCCATTGTAAGCTTCTACAGACACACTGCTTGAGACTGAGAAGACATCACTTGATACCACCGAACACAAGCAAGCAGCGGAGATGGGAGCAGTTGGCTCAGACTCAGACATGCTCCAACCCAGAGCTTGGGTTGTAACGTGCAACAAAGCCACGTTCTGTAGCAGTTGTTACCAGTTTATTGGGGTTTTTGTCCTCCTACGAAGCCTGTAGGCATGCTGTAATACCTCCGCGTTTGCGTTTTAAGAAGTTTTTCATTCACGTTATCTAGAAGTGTGGCTTTCATGAACTTCTGCCTTTCTTTACTGGTATGCTCGCTCTCAAGAGAGCGGGTTAATGATCTCTCATCTAGCACTGGAAAGCAAATTTGAATAGTGCACTTCTGAAAAATAGATTATGAGGTAAAAAGCAATAAATCAAGAGTGCCAGCTTAGCACATTTCCATATATTTCAGAGGAACAAATAACTGTGGGTGCAAGAGAAGTTAATTAACAGAAAGAAAAAAACCCCCAAAATCAATCCATCATTCACCAGGACAAGTTTGTTCACAGCATTAGACTAACTTGGGAGACATAACTTTTATATAAGAACCTATAGCTGCCTGGCATCCCATTGGTAGAAGACTAGGGACGTGTGGAGGAGTGCTCCTTGGAAGCTGTAGAAGAAATCGCAGCGCATTTCAGCAAAAGAAGATCATCATCTACATCACAAGGTAACGCTACATCCAACAGACAAACCAAAAAAACCCAAACCCACACACCAAAACCTCTGCAGTTTCACAGAATGAGCAAAAAAAAACGTAATTACAGAGCAGTTATTCACAAGGGGCATCAAAAGAAGTTACAAGAACAACTAAATAAATATTAATCATATCAAAGCTCTGTATAGTTTTACTAGATTCCCTCTTGTTTAGCCAGAGAGTAATTTGTTATTATTACTGAATTATACACTTAAGTGGATTACATTAGCGTGCAACAACAAACACATAAAATTTACCCCCCAAACCCCCAACTTTCATGATTCTAATAGACTGAACTAATTAATCTATCATAGAATACCAAAATATTAAGCACTGAGAATTTTATATTCCAAAAATTGGAATCACAGAGTGCTGACGCCAAAATGACGTTCCGGTGCATGTTGGAATTCACTGAAGACTTACTCTTCAATGCTCTATCATTTTATAGCTATGACCTGAAGATACCAGTAAGCTGAAGCAACATGAGTGTTTAGGCATTAATTCCCCATGGTCAGTGGTCAGCTCCCAGATGCCCAGGGAGAGAGGCAGGACAGCTGCCCAGCTCCCACTCCACCACTGCTCTTGAACAGCTTTTCACTGTTAAGGGAGAGTCTTGGCATATCAGTAGGGCAGCTCTGCTCCCCAGTCACGCCGTGTCTCAGCTCTTCTCTCTTTTATAAGCAGTTAGTCAGCTTTGAACAGCTTTTGTTACCCATATACAACTTAAGAAGGTCAAAATGGCAATGTTTAGGTGGAGCAGCGTACAGGAGACCTCTAGGTTACCCAACACATTTTCTGCCTTCAGCAACTTTCTCTTTTTCCCTTTTCACTTACCCATTTCTGATCTGCCTTCTCCCTCCTTCCTTGTTTCTCTGCAAAGTGCCGGGAACTGGGAAAGATGTGGAGAACTCAACTCAGAGCCTCCAGCTGCAACATAACAAAGTAACGGTGTGGTGGCCTGAAGATAGCCCAGAGACTAACTTTTAGACAGTCTGTGCTCTACCATACTTCAGTAGGACTTCTTCCTTTCTCAGAAGCCTCTGCAGATACCAAACCAAGACATTAATTCCCCTTTCAAAGCAAGGCCTCCTCCGTTTCCTTGACGGTTACCATGCAATACTCAAACTGAAAAGTCAAAGCACCAACATTCACAGGATTGCAAAGATTAGGGATGGTATGAATTGATGCATCTGCTGAAGAAAGAGGTGTAGGGAAACCCTCTTCTCATGGGTTACTCCAAGGCAGACTACCCTGAGGAATTGTCCTCTTGGAGCTCAGGAGCAATGCTCAGAGCCAGGTACCTGTGAGCAGAACTAAAACAGCACTGACATTTCCAGGCTGGAGAAGTACAGAAAATGTACCCACAACACAAAAAAACCCCAAAAATCAAAGCAAAATAATTCCAGGCTGAGCCCCAGGGGAGGAGGGCTCTTCTTGGGAAACATCTGCAGGCAGACTTCCCCACTGCACTCCTCCATGGTGGTCCCTGGGCAGCTCTGGCACTAAATACAGCAACTGATCAATTCAGTCACTGAGATTTACAGGCAAAGTAAAAAAGGTTCAGCCACACTAGCAGAAGAAAAACACCACTGACACTAGAAAGGACCTGCTGGATCTGTCCTCTCACTCAAATTGCACATTGGGCCAACGTTAACCACTTGAGCCCACCTGAAAGAGGCAAACAGGTCCTGCCACAGAGACATGGAAATAGGAAGATGGGAGAAACAAGACTCAATTTCCTATCCCTTCAAGTATAAAAAAACCAAAACCCCCAATTAAAAAAAAAAAAAATTTAAAAAATCACTGCATCTTCCATCTTTTGCTATAATTGAAAAAATATTGATGGTGCCATTTATACCTTCAACAAATGGCTTCCATGGCTATACACCCCACTTCAGCCAAGCATTTCATCACCTGGAAAGGCTCTTGGGCATATAGTGTATTAATAGCATCCTTTAACTCACACAGATTACTAAATAAAGATTCCACACACACACCCCCCCAATATTTTCAGGACTACTTCCCTGAAAGTATACACATTGGTCAGCTGCAAAATTAACATCTTCCCTGAGAGCTATTTCTAACATTCAAGTTGAAATGCAGCACAGCCTATATTGGCAGTAATTGCACCTTCTCCACACAGAAAAACCCACTACATTTAGTGTTACTTATTTCCACTTTGCAGGAAGGAAGAATCAAGAGAGGGAAGTAAAATGACTTACCACTGTCACAGCTCCTAAGCAGAATGAATATTGACCCAGCTCTTCCTAAAACTCCACACCATATAGTTTTAGATCTATTTTACCTTTCCCTGGGAGACAGCAAACATCAGTTTCCTCTGAATTTGCTACGCCTCTGAAATTTGGAAAGTCACATTTAATGTTTTCCAACATCCAGCATCAGAAAATTAAGAATCTATATTTAATAGAACCTCACATCATTTGGTTTAAAAGTTTCCTAACTCAAAAATTCACAGCCAAAAGAAAACCCCTTTTTCTTCAAACATCAGCTATTTCTGCTACAAAAGAAACTTGCCATTTCCAACTGCCTTACCTTATCTTCCATATAGAGACCAAGGGCCTTTCTCAACACAGCCTAACAAAACATACCCTCCTCAAAAAAGCCATACTTGTGAGCAGCAAAACAGTCCTCAAGCACTGAGCAGAGCACAGGCTTAGTGGGGAAAATATGATCATTTAAGGACAGCTATTTAATGCAGCTGCAAAGGCTGCTTTAAACACCTGGGGGTGCAAAGGTGTGTGACATCGTGGGATTACCTCCCCAGCTCTACCACTAACATCCCAGAATGGCCATGTACTATTACTTGCATCACTGTCTACAGCCACAACTCCACTGGGAGCTGTCGACTGACCACTTCTGGTGTTTCCCTGTATCCTGGCTTTCTCACTTGCAGAAAGGCTGCAGATAGACTGCTATGTTTCCACTGCAGATGAATGCAGCACCCCACCGTGCCCAGGTATTGCCTTCAGGGCTTCCTCCATACCCTCCTGGCAGTTGCCACAGCACACAAAGGAGGAAGATTTAACTTAATTGCATTCGCAAATCACTCCATGCATACCTGCACTGGAAAACACTGCAGCTCACAGGGTGCCACTCCATCAGCGCTGACAAGTCCGGAATGCTACTGAACCTCTATGTGATGCTTCACTGTCAATTTGTAGCCTAGAACAGATGAATGCTCACAGCATGTTCTGCTTCCAACATGTCTTTCTGTTCCAGTTAATGAGGTATCACCAAAAGATGGCTGAACAAATTAAATAAACATGGCCTTCAGTACTTAAGTACATCCCCTTCCTCAGGAGCTTGCTGACATCTTAAGATATTAATACACCCATATTTCCCCCCTCTTCCTTCTCATCACCCTCAAACACTTGCCACTGCCTTACACTTGAGCCAGCAAAACAAGCCTCACGACCACTTCACATCTGTATAAAACAGCCAGCTCAGCCCAGGGGCAGGTTCTCCTGGCTGAATCCTGGGACTTCTGCCCCAGGGCTGGCTGAGATGGGCTCATCTTCTTGTCCTCTGCCTGGGGCTGGTCACCTCCCCCCAAGTGGGGCTGGCCCCAGTACTTAAAGGCAGCCTGAGGGCAGAGCATTGTTAGAGCAGCACTGCACCTTGGTAAGCAACAGCCCCCCTCTCCCTCCTGATAAAGCTCTATAGAGGCAAAAAGCAGGGCAGGAGGTGGATAGAGGGAAATAGAGATAACAAGGTTCAGTCTCTACTTTCCTTGAATACCTACAGGCTTAATTCTTCAGGTGAAGCTTGAGGCCCTGCTTTGGTTTTATCAGATAACATCTCCATCTAAAACAAACTCTTGAAATTTGTTTGGGGAAAAATATTCTCAGTTTCTTTAAGCTGGAGATGGAAGATGCCCTTTCCTTGGCTAATAGTCATCCAGCATAAGCATCAAGGCCAAGGATGCTACACAGGCTCCAGCAGTAAAACACTTTTGCAGCCATCCTAGTAAGATTAGATCTACCTTTCAGTAAGCTGCAGATGCCAGCTTGCAGTGCTGATACTTCCCAGGAATCAGGCTGAGCTCCAGGCACAGGGGCCAAGGGATCCACATCTGTGAGCCCCTACAGAGCCCTCCTGGGACAACACGTGCTGTAACACCCAGAAGAAAGTACCAGAACTGACAACAAATCATAATTTAGCTGAGTGGATCAGCCTACAGAAGAAAACTCCAGAAGAGATGGGGCATTCCCAGACCCTGAGCAGCACTGATATTCCTCCTGAAGAAGCCTGCCTTCTGCCAGGCTGCTGCCAACAGCAACACTCCCTACCACTCACACATAAAACCTGAAACCAATCATCTGTAAATATGAATAAATCACCTTCCCAAGAACCTTCACTTCCAGTAGGGCTTCCTCCCTCTCCCTGCTAAGCTGTATAAAGGCTGGTAAGTGCTCTGCTGCTGGCAGGCTGTTGCGTAACAGTGTAGCCAGGTGTATAGAAATGCTTGCTTCTCCCATGGAAGCTGCTAGAGCACCACCTTTGTGGGTTATCCCATGTGTTTTTCTTTAGTTTTATCTAATGCTAGATGTTTGGCTGTTGCTATCTCTGTGTTTCTACAATCAGTAGGTTTCTAAGATTAGCAGGTGGACAACAGTTAAAAAAAAAACCCAACCCACAAAAATAAAACATCCTTAGAAACATAAATAACCCTGTGAGTGCAGTTCTTAATTCTATGGCAGACTTTTATCTCAAGTTAAAGATGTATTCAAGTCTCCCAGAAGCTTGCAGAAGAGATTCTTTCTGTGTTGGCTGAAAGGTACCTATGTAGATCATTATATGAGTAGACACTGTTACTGATGAAAAGAACAGGGTACGTTTAGCACTGAGGTAAATGTATAGATCTTCTTTGAATTAACTGTGTACTAGATCAGGGCTCTTTTCCTCACTGGAGATTGATAACATATTGTGTAGTAAAGATAAAAAAGGGATAATAGGCAACAAGCTGGCTGGAGCCTTCTCTTTTGAGTACTTCAGTCTATCTTGTGTGGGGTGCCGTGAGCCCCTTTAACAAGTCTAATTTAGGAGGCAGAAGTCTTATAATCTGATTAGTCCTCTGTACATAACTTTCTCAATATTTATCTCAAAGCTTCTTAAACGTCTTAGGAACAATCTCTGTACCAGTGCTGTCAGCCAGGGAGGGTCCTGGCATCAAACCTCCAGTTTCTGTATGAACTGTGCTGCAGCCGTGACTGCAAGCAGAACTGGGGGCTCTTGTTTCAGCTTCAGACTGAAATTGCTTGGATGGTGGTGTTACCCTGACATAATTCAAACGGGTGATGGCTCAAGTAAGGAAATGGCTTAGCAGGCTGCTACACAATACACCCAATAAAAAGCTAATGGGATGCTTTGGAGTCTAGAAAAGCTCTAAAACCTTGGTGAGAAATAGCTCTCATTAAACCATGCCCTAGGTAGGGAAAGTGACTTGACAATGTTACTTACATCTATGTCCTTGTCTGGGAAAAAAAAAAGGTAGCTGAGGTTTTCTGAACCTGAGGTGGGGAAAAGCTCACAAACATCCACTTAAAAGTTTGGGGTTTTTTAACTTTTCTGTAAGGTTTCGTAGCATTCTTTCTCCTCAGTTTCTTTTGTCCTACCCACACTCTCTTACTACCATGCTATCCAAATCTCTCTGCTTTTTCTCAATGTAACTGTAGTATTTTCCCTCTATCTATCTATCTATCTCATTAAGCACAATTGCTTGGTATCAGCTTTGTCTAACACAGGAGCTCTACCACAGGTGGTAACTACCCTTTAACAAACTTTTCTGACTGCTGGGTTTGTGTGTTCTAGTTCTTTCCTCCTGCCAGCAAACTGGCTCCAAACTGGATTGAAACCAACACACAGGTTTCTTCTTTGTATTCCAGATGCCTCTCTTGTTGAGTTTCTTTGTCAGGAAAGGCAAACAAATTAGTGTAAATTGTGTCCTGTAATTTGGTAACAGCTATTATTTAACAATATTTACCTCTTTGGTAAAAATTGTCTTAATATTTCATAGTGTTGTGTGGCACAGGATGTAAACAAACGATCTTCTGACTCCATGCTGATCAGGAGTTTCTTATTTTTCCTGGCACTGTTATCCCAATTAAAACCATCACAAATTTTCTGCCGAGCCAGTAACTTCTTCAATTAATTTACTGCTCTCATTAGGAGTGTTCCAGGGTCTGTCTGTCACATTTGTTCAGGCTATACTCAGAATTGGCCCTGGAAAGGGAATTGATTTAAGTCTGCCCTTACTGCAAGATCTGTGATGAAACATTATGCCTTATAATGACAATGTGAAAAGGCACAGACCTACATATGCAGAGAGATGAGAAGGGACTTGTTCATCTTCTTAGCATTAAAACCAGAAGGTTGTGTTTGGTGGTTGCTGCGTCATTTGATTAATGAAGAGACTGTCTCAGAGTCATGAACTAGTTGAGTTTGGAAGGGACCCCTGGAGAACATCTAGTCTGACCCCCCTGCTCAGGGCAGGGCCACCTACAGCATGCTGCTCTGGGCTATGCTCAGTCAAGTTTTGAATATCTCCAAGGCTGGAGGCTTCATGGTTTCTCTGAACAACCTGTTCCAGTGCTCAACATGGCAGTGGAAAAAGTCTTTACATGGGACTTCTTGTATTTCAGTTTGCTAGGTGCCTCTTGTCATTTTGCCAGGCACCACTGAGCACGTGCTGACTCCTTCTTTACTCATCTTCAAAAAAGATTCCAGGAACCACTCTTATTTATATTAATAACAACCTGGTTATTACCAAGTTTGTATTATACATTCATTATTGATTTTGTGGTGCTAAAGCCATCCACCTCTCTCTGTCCATATTCACCTCCCCGAGCTATCTTCCTTGGGTTCCCATCCCAGCAGTGCTACCTGCTTGCTGTATCTGCATCCTCACTGCTGCTCAGGTTGCCTCTTGCGCTCCCATAGCTAGCAGACAGGTCTTTTGCCTTCAGCAAATTGGCTCTGTGGAACCAAGCACAAACCAGCTGCTCTAGTGTACAGAACAGCGAGTTACTTCTCTCCCTGAGGTAAGCCTCAACTACAGGTAAAGCTCTAAAATTTAAACCAGCACATGCTCTGCAGCTGAAGCATCGACTGATTGTAAACAGGACTGAATTGGGACAAAGGTTCTTCAACAGATGGGTTAGTGGAGAAAGATGTGCTCAGTCCTCAGTACCGGCAGGTACCTGCATTGCTGTGGCTATTCCCAGTGTAACTAGTGCTGAATCACTATTTGCATATGACTTCTGGACCTGAAGTTTCTATCAATTCCAAGAAATTAGTCTCACCAAACTTTTCTCCATACAGGCACCTATCTGGTCCTGCCCCATACCATTTAGTTCCCTAAGGAACAATCTGCTTTAGACTGTGAAGATCTGTAACCTTCAAAAGCTGCTTTTCCTACGACACCTGCTGAAGAAACCTTAGCAAGGTGTGTGCAGGAGGTTGCATGCAAGACGCTGACCTGAATGCCAAGCGCACAGGTCTGCAGGAGATCCTACCCCCTTTCAGTGAGTGGCCTGAAGGTGGGCTTGCTCTCACCAGTAAGTCTTAAATTCCACCAACCTAACGATGCCAGAGGGAGTACAGTGCTACCCATTCTATATTTGGCTACTGATCATGCTTTAAGAGTAATAGGCCAAGGTACTTGTTAGTGCTAATATTAGAAGTAGCTGAAGGGAAGCAAAGGGAAGAATAGGATGTGAAGATAACTCTTGGTGTCTCGGCCCTATGTTTTTCCCCCCTCCCTGTCATCTCTTTTAATCAAAACGCTGTTTCAGGAAAACTTTGTTCTGTATTACTGAGTTGCAGCAGTAACCCCATGGGAACAGGGGTTGTTTGGCCACACCTCAAGAACCATGACCCCAAACTACAAAGCACCGAGTTGTGATTGTAACTACAAGGAGAGCACACACCATGCAGGAACTTCCCCAGCACAAGCTGGTCTGTATCTAAAAGCACCATTTGTAACCTGCAATTCAGAAAAGTCCAGCAAGTAATTTCTGCTGGTTTTGTAATCCCAGCAGTGTTATTTACTCGGAGCAGACTTTAGATGACTGCACAGAGCTCTATTTGAGATGATTCAGAAAGGTCAAGGTCCAAGGCGGGCGGTGAACCAGCCTGTGTGGCTGCATTCATGTTCTGGAGAGTGACCTTCCCTTTGCAGGAAGAGGCCTCAAACGGCTCTCATTAAACCTGTCATTTGGGACTCTCATACCCCTGAATGTAATGCAAATCCACTTACTTTTTTGAAGTTCCCAACAACAGAAGGCAAAATGGAAGTTCAAGGAAATGGTTATAATAAACACCACCTCAGAGCCTCATACTGACTCCAGTTTGCTTAGGTCTTAGCCTGCTTTGAACCCTCTGACAAAGTTATGTTCCAGCAATTCAACACTTGTGTTTCATCTTGTTTAAGTGAACTTTTTTTTTTTATATAAAGATGAGGCTGAAAGCATGCCTTTTGTGTTAACTGCCAGTCCAACTGAAACTGAAGTCATTGCTACAAGAGATCTAGTGGTGGTTACAGTTGTGATGCAACTCGGCTGCAGAGAAATAAAGGAAATATATTAATATCTTCTTTGCAGCACTTGCATTAGATACAAGACTTGTAGGTCAAAGCTGATGGAACTTGGGCACTTGTATCAGAGAACCAAGTGAGTCAAACACATAAACTTTACAGACACTCAAAAGCATAAAGGTGACCTCCTTGTTGAACATCCACCCTTTGTGAAATCAGTTGTATTAAGTACTTCAGAAATCAGCTGCTGAGATTCCTGAGTTTTGAGTTGCATTTTGGCTTTTTGTTTTGTTTTCCTTTCTTCCCCTGTGTGCTATTTCTTGTTTCTTATATCTTGGTGAACTGCTTTTCAAATTTGGGAGGGAGGACTTGAAAAAGAGCATGTTGAAGAACCCTATCGAAGAATATGGCGGGGAAGGGGGCTGAACAAACCGCCTCTCATTTCCCACCTTTGACTTGTTGGATGGTGACTTTCAGGGTCAGTTTTTGATGGCTTAGAGTTCTTTCCAGCCACTGCTGGGAGACAAGGGTATGCAGACAAGGGTAAACCTCTGCGGGAAGACGTTTTGATTTGTCTAGACGGAGCTTCCTTGACATAATGTATATAATTGTTCCCTAGCCTCCCGCAGACTCAGGGAGCTAAAGCAGCGCTGTATTTATGCCTGTTAAACCAGAAGTTCTGCCTATTGTTTTTCCTGCCTTCATCACTTTCCGCTGCTATAGTCCAGCTATGTTATACCAGGACATTAAACATTCAGCATCCAGAATGTCTAGACAGGCTGAAAGACTGTCTGTGCTCCATTTTATTTCAGAGTCAACTTTCCTAAGAACTAAAAGGCTATTTGGAAAGAGAAGGTGGCAGAGTTCCTAGTACGAGACGCATCTTCAGGCTGCCTCCTGAAGCGAGCACAGACTAACACGGTCTGGTAGGGATTTCTAGCAGTGCATGAAATTCCTGTGCAAGCCTCCCCCTGCTCCCCAGAGAGGCTTCAAGCCTTTCACAATTACTGCTAATGTCTTCAACAGCTTGCACTTGCATTCTAAGGATACAAGGCTACATAGAAGCGTACCCTGATAGCTGGTAACATCCGGTTAAAATAGCAGAGGAAAGGACTGCAGGGTGACTTCCTTGCCACAGAAGATGGGAAAGATTTTACTGAGGCAGAAACAAATGGTTTCCATTAAGCCTATGGGACCTGTGGATGAACAGATACTTTGTGCTGTGCCTATCTGCTGGCATTAGCAATGCTAAACAAGAAAGCAAACAAAAACATCCTTTGCAGTTTTTTTGTGCTGAGCGTAGTCACTCTCTGTGTAGGAAGAAGCCAGTACTTTGCTGCAGGTTGGAAGTGAATGTTATCTCTAGATCCTTTGTACACTGAAAGGTGGATACAATATAAAGGCTGACAATCCCGTTGCAGTGTATACAATTGTGCTATATATCACAGAAACCTTACGCTTTGATTTCAGACCCCAGGATAAGCCCAAGAGGCTTTACCAGAGGTGGGGAGGGAAGCAAGGCAGCCAGCCCATACCATGTGAGCCGCTGAATCTGTGTGTCACTTGCAGGAGTGTGGACACAAGCGTATTGAGAAGCTGCACACAAGAAGGATGCCTGGATCAGAGGGGACAAACGACTGAACGTTAGCACCCAGTATGACAGAGTGACTAAAAGGATAACTTTTGCTACCTCTGTTAATGACAACAAAAGGTAGGTGGCAAATTTATTATCTTATGCCATTCAAAATCCAGTTACAATGTCAGTATATGAAAGTGCTGGGAAAATTTGGTGATAAGAGGTAGAAATCTACCATAAAGCATTTAGGGATTAGGAAAAAAAGTCATCTAAAGAAGCTTGCCATTTAATTTGTCAAGAGATTGAAAGGTGACTTAAGCATGCACAAATCCTTGTGGAGAGATAATGAGTGTGAAAGAGCTCTTTAATCTATCACTTAGAGCATAGCAAGAACCAATGGCTGGGAGCTAAAGGCAAATAGAAAGTTTAAAAGCATGTGTGCAGTTTGGTATATGAAAAAAGAATTTACTGATGAAAGTTAAAAAGAAAAATCAATCTT
This sequence comes from Zapornia atra, assembly GCA_013400835.1. NCBI lineage: Eukaryota > Metazoa > Chordata > Aves > Gruiformes > Rallidae > Zapornia > Zapornia atra. Next base: position 115,472 of record VZTU01008188.1, read on the forward strand.
CTGATGCCTTCAAATCAATATCCTCTGTTGGCAGCACCGCTTCTGGAAAACAAAGGTTATCTGACATGACACATGAAGGAGTGATTCCTGTTTTGGTTTTAAGTCAGCTGAAATGATTTGATACTCATTCTGGTTTTAAAATCTATAACAAGATACCTTTTCCCCAATTTAGGGGAGCATGCAGAGAGAGGAGAATTCTTGGGAGAAAAGGACAAAAAGTGTTGCTCCAAGAAAAACAAAAAAGGATATTCTATAATGAAGCAGCTTCCTTAAATGCATTTGTTGGTCAGTAGCTTTGACTAGACGGGTCTTGGGATGAAGGCATAATGAAGTCAGCTGTGAAGACTAACTTTTTGGCTGCAGGAAGGCATTGCTATGCTGGCTCATGGCAGGGGTCTGGCTGAGTTGCTCTCCCAGCTAATCATGCTGTGCTGCCCTGGAAGGGCGGGCGGGAAGGAAAGGGAAACCGGATAGCTCCATATGCTTTGCTGGCAGTCTCCTGACTTGCTGGATAATGTATCGTGTAGCCCTTCACTTCTCAGCCCTGATTAGGCTCCTCTGGAACTGTGTGTGGGGGTTTGGGCTCTTAAGGGTCTAGAAAATGTGCCATAAAATGGTTGAATAATTTGGATTGTTTCTTTAAGGGAAGATGTAATAGCTTAAAGTACTGGCTTTGGATTGTAAAGTTGCTGCAAAAGGAAATTAAACAATTTTCCTTCCATGCTTGGGGGAGATGGGATTAAAAAGTCCTGAGTAGCCTTTGTCTCAGCTTCATTTTGTTACTAGGAGAAGCTTCCAGGGAGGATAATGAAGGACTGGTAAACAAATAGCCCAGAAAAGATGATGCAGTCTGTTGCTGAAGGGCGTTAGGATCAGGTAGGACAGAACATCTGCCACAGTGACGTGGGCTGACCCTGGTTTTCTTATGCAGCAGATAAATTTCTGGTCCTTTCTGGTTCTAAGAGGGTTTTTTCCTTCCCTTTCATGGGCTGATGGCCATGGGCTGGTGCACTGTTTAGCTGGAGGCTGTGACTTTCTGCAAATGGATATTGTGCTGAACAAGGTTCTAAGTGTTGCCAAAGAATGTATATCTCCTCTTTGCTTTAAGTAAAATCTATCAACCAGTTCAAAAGGCAAATATTGTTCCCTGATAAAATGCAGCTGGTGTGCATATGAGCTTAGTCAGCAGACTATAAAATAGCATAAGCTTTCTATAGTGATCAGAAACATCAAAAGCAGAACGTGTATTTAAAGAAAAAAAAATCCCCAGCAGATTGCTATAATTACTCAATGTGATGCACCGCAAGCAGTGATGGAATATAGCTGAAAGGATGATACTACCCAGACAGGAAGGAATAATACAGCGTTGCTCTGTGTCTGTGTGTACAGATTTCAAAACCTACAGAGAGGGTGGATCATCAGATAGGGGAGAGTGTGTAGCCCATCACTTCAAATGGGTTTGCTCTCATGAGAGGCATATATTTACTGCAACGTTTGGCTGCAGCTTTAGAACAAGTTAACAGCTTTGAAGCCACTCTGCTTGGGAACAGGGGAAAACCAACTGCACAGATCTGTCCACTGGACTGTCCTACTGAGAGGCACCGGTGTGCGATTACACTTCTCTACAGAGGATTGTTTGTAGGTCCATGTGCAATACACATCAAACACCTTTCTATCTATAGCTCATCAATACAAGAGTAGGGGAGTGATAGCTGTGGCACTGCTGCTCTGTGAGTCGCTCAGGTACCCTGGCTGCTCTGGAAGTCAGCTCCTCCACTGCCACTGCTTGCCCGTGCAGGGCTGCGTCTCACCCCGCTACAGCTCCAACTGGAAGCAGTGAGGTAGGATGGACACAGGGCCGCTGCCAGGAGAGCAAGTCTCAGATGGAGCTGTTCTTCTGAACTTTCCCCTTCCTCTTTAGATCGCATTTCCCTTAAGAAAAGAAATCCAAAGGGGTGCTCTTGTTTCTGCTAAGAAACAAGGACCCTGAGCTATTTAACCTGCTGCAACCAGTGTTTAGAAAACCAGAAAGAACCAACAGTTGCATGATAAACCTTTACACAGCACGGTGGGCTTTCTTTTCACAAAAAAGTAAGCAGGGTACCTCTATAATATTCATACTTTTAATCAGAATAATCAGATTCTGCTCAAATTGCCTGGCTGTTTTCTCGTATGTTGCACTCAAAACAGACCAGTGCTGGAGTGATGAAAATGCTTTGGCTTTATAAAGGCAGGAGGGCTGTTCTGGATTTATTCAGTGCTCTGTCTTGGCCTTATCTGCTTTCCTTAACCCATAGCTCACTGAATTAAGAGCACTAGACCTAGTTCTTTTGTACTCTTGGGGGAGAAAAAAACCCCTCTAGGCCTGTTCTTGCCTTTGCTAACTTCTCTCCTTGCAAAGATTTCCTTCTGCTGTTCAGTTCAGTCATCACACAATCCAAGTTAGATGCCTTTTTTTTAACTCCAATTTTTATATTGCTTAAACTTCATATTAATTGAAATTGCTAGGGTTGCAAAAGTAAAATACAAACCAAAAAACCAAACCAAACCCCACACAAACCAAACTTGAAGAAACCTCCTGAACCATGAGTTTAACGGTGAGTTGCTCCCTGAGTTTTCAGGCTTTGCCTTTATATGTGCTAAGAAGAGGGGAAGAAAATAATCAAAACCTAAAAATATTATTTATTAATGTAGAAGCAAGAGCTTTAAAGGCAACATCAGACTGTGTGTAATAAAATTGTGAGAATAACAGTGGTTAAACCTACCAGATTAAAAAAAAAAGGCAGAAATACAGATTTAGAACGTTTTTCTTTGTGGGTTGTTTTCCCCCATTAATTCAGATGCTTCACTTTTCTAATTTGGAATGTTAATAAATTTCACATAAGCATATTTCTGGAAAAAAAAAAAAAGCAAGCTTATGGCTTCTTTGCATGCTGTCTTTGTGTTGTAAAAAATCACTTAAGACACAGGTGTGTTAGACACCAACTGGTTTGGCCACGTTCCCCAGCGAGATGCTGCACTGGGAGGTGGGAACATGCTCGTGAGCAAGAAGTAGCACCTCCAAAATTTCACACAAAAGCTTCACCTGCTTGGACTTCATAAAATGTCTGTGGTAGTGCCCAAGGATTGCTCTGGGACGAAATCCCATGGGGGCAGTAGGACTGCCGGGCTGTTTGGTGGTGGGAGCCTAGGAAAGGTACACGAAGAGTTAAATATCTACAGGTAGCATGAACCGTAAATTTCAACCACTCTCATTGATAGTCAGTTATGGGAATCATGCCAGTTTAGAGTAGTGTAAGAAATAATCCTCTTCACCCATCCTGTATTCTGTTGTTTCAACAAACAAACTGGTCCATAGCCTGGCTCCAAAATGTCAAAACATCCCTGGCATGATTCTGTAACAAGAAAATCTGTACCTTTTTTCAGATTGTGCTGTATTTGAGACTTGTTTAGATTCTGTTCACACAGAACAGCAAAGTTAGGGAAAACCCAGCACCACGATTAACACAGATGTATTTCTGGGAGCTGTGTGAAAGCGGTGCTGTCTTTGGGGGAGAGCTCATCATCCTAGTGCAGGGGACTGAATCCCACAGTCAGCATCAAAAGCTCTGTCAGAAACCAGCTGGCATCTTCCTAAATGCTGTTCAATTGCTGTTTTCACAGCTGCAAAGTAGGAAAAAAGTTTGTTGACCTGTAAAGGCAGTGAAAGCTAAACGTTAATGTTTGTGTACACATACATTATATTTTACCAAAGCTCAAAGAAAATTGAGGGCAGGTAACCTTTACAAGTGATTTTCCAAACACTGTTAAAACTATTTAAAGCAACTTTTAACTATATTAAGTGGCTGGGGGGGGGGGAGGAGGTAGTGGTGGTGGTGTCAGCTTTAAAAATATGCTATAATGAGATAGCTGTAAGTCTCTTCCTTACGTAAAAACAGATGGACATATGAGTAAGGCACCCCAGGTTGGAATAAGTACATGGCATGGATTTTATTGCCGCACTGCGCCCTGTCTTTCTGCCAGGCAGTGCCATGGATTATCCTTCTGCATGAACTGGGATACAGGGAATTCCACAGGGCATCCTTGTGCCTTGTCTGCTGGGGGCCCAGCAAACACCACCCAGCTGCTTGCACTGAATTAAGTCTCGAAACATTCTATGAAATAAAGTGTAATCTTCTTAGCAAGATAAATTACTCTGAGGAACCATCTGCCTTTACCTTTTAAAAAATGCCTCTTTAAATGTAAATTTAGCTGTCCACCAGAAATGGGATTGCCATGGCAACAAACACAAGAAAAATAAGTGTCTTTGTACAAAATAAAGGGTGTTTTTTCTCTTAAACATACTCCATATGAAATAAAATACACAGCTATGGAATTAATGTATATAATATCTCTCTTGGACAGTAAGAGAGTATCAGTCTCTTCCTGGACTGGTTCTCTGAGATAGTATCAAACATACAACTGCTTGCAGTGAAGAAATAAGTTGTATAATTACTTAATACGCTATAAACTATAGCTCTCATCTTGCAGTTTGCTCTAGATGGACTGGAATGCCACAAACTTCAGCCGAGTGTTATGCAGGCAGCAGGATCCACCTCTGTGCAGGAGCTTACAGAACTGGCATGTAAAACATAATCTCTCCCAAGTAATTTATATTTCAAATGCTGTGCTGTGCAAGTTGGCTTTGTACAGTGTACCACTGGAGAGGTTTGCTATTCAAGGGGCACACAAGCAGCAGTTCAGATGTCTCCTTTCATGGAACGCAATGAAGAATGCCTGCAGGTTAGACCTTGTTTCAGAAGGAAGATGGCCGAGCGGTGCACTTCAAATTGCCCATGAACCAGGTCTTCTCTTCCTCTTTCTGCACCCGTTACCCCCTAGAGAGGTCGAGGTTAAGGAGACACCCGAGATGGCCAAAATCATTATTTTCAAGACCCAAATCTCTGTATAGTAAAAATAAAGTTCATTTTTATATTGTTGTATGCTGTGCCGTTTCAAATTTCACCGTATACAACTACAGAGACTGCTTATAAACACTGTCATTGTGGAAATATTCCCCAATTGTTTAATTACCCCTCCTCTTTCTTTCCCAAGGCACGTATAGCCCCTGGACTGCTATGTTGTGTTTGAAGGATGCAGAGGAGCCAGGACACCTGTGGCTGGGTTTTAGTGGAGCTGAGGAGGTGAGAAATTCTGGTGCTTGCCTGTGGAACAGAAACCATCCTGTGCTCACCTTGCACTTCTCATCTGATAAAGACAACAGCTTACAAAGACGAAGCCATTTCTTCCCACTGCATGTCAGGCAGGAAAACTACCCGTTATCCTTACTTAAAGGTGTGTTAAGAACTAATTAATGCTACAGATTGTGATGCTGATCTTGGCGTGTCATCCACTGCAAGAGTCAGCAGGAATGGTGCTGAAAATAGTAACCTCCTCTTTCTCTACCTCAACGGCAGTGCTGTGTTCAGTAGCATCAGCATCTATCACTTTGGGTACCACTCTGTACGTTTGTTAGTGTCAGAAGAGTAAAGCCGAGTGTTTCCAGCAATAGCATGGGCAGAACTCTCTACAATGTCTTCTGAAAAAATACAGAACAGTCTCTTTCAGCTAAATACTGTCCTTTTATGCATACAAACAGTCCTGTGTGAAGTGTACAGCAGGTACACAGAGATGGATTGCAAGGGATTAGCTATGGGGGAGCAGTCAGCTTCTGCATGCCTTGACCTGCCAGACCACGAGCTCGTCAAGAGCAGCCGGCCTGGGTCATGCTGTGAACTGTCTTGCCCTTGGGCAGCAGCCAGGAACAAGGTGTCTAGGGAAGGAATGAAGGAAAGAGAGCACCCAGGCACTAGTCCTTTCCACACGTCCTTCCCAGTCACTCGAAGTTTTGGATCAACTGCACATAGCTGTCTGCACGGCCCACATAAGGATGAGTCCTTAGATATCCTTTGCGTCTGAGCGCTTGTAAGCAAGTATGGAGTAGACGAGACACCTTCCCTCCCCGGCTCAGCCGGGCGCTGGAGCCCAGGGGACCCATCTGGCTCTGCAGCTCTGCTCTGAAGGGACGGCTTCAGCCCGTGACAGCCGGGCAACGCACCGAGCCCTCGCCTAACCCCTCCAGCACACGCAGGGGGCTCGGCTCCCTGTCCCACAGCGAGCGAGCAACCCTCGGGGGCAGTAAGGCACACGCTGCGCCACTCAATTCCGTGAAACAAGCGTTCCCGTACAGCTCCTATAGCACACGGGGAAAGCAAGGAAGACGCGAAGGCGAGGCGTGAGCGTCCCAACCCTCCTTTCTGGCGGCTGGCTGGGTGGAAGGAGATGAGAAGGGGAGAAAGAGCGCGTTATCGCGGTTACATCTGCTCTTATCGCCGTGGGGGCCGTGCAGAGCCCGTCTTTGTGCAGAGCCCGTCTTTGTGCACCGCCGGCCTCAAACAGACGGCATTGCTGCGGGGCGGTGGACGAACCGCAACCAGCCGCGGGCAGTACAGGCGACCCGTGGCCGGG
>VZTU01008188.1:122353-135197 GCA_013400835.1 Zapornia atra
AGAGGCGCGGGTGCCCGAGCTGGAGCGCCGCAGTGCTGCATCAACCGGCGGCTTGAAAGCGCCGTGCGAAAACACCCCCTGGTCGGGATCGAGCCGCTGCAGAGCGCTCCCCCCTGCCCCGAAAGGGGCGAGGTAGCCGGAGCTCTGCCCAAGAGGGACGCTTGCTCGGCAGCGGTTGAGGTACCTCCAGGGGTCCCGGTGCTCCCAGGAGCGCCCGCCGAACCGGCACCGGGCTCGGGTGGGCTGTCCCAGTGCGCACCGCCCGTTTCCCGCCGTGGGTGCGTGTTTCCGAGGGCTGCGGAGCCAGGCAGGTAGCGCGGTGGTGCCCCTCCCGTACGCTACGGGCGTTGCTTGTAAATCGATCCCCATTAACCCGTAGCGTCTGGTAACCGTTTAACTTCCTAACTGGTGTCGGAGCTGAAGGGGCTAGGAGAGCGCTGGGAGCTGTGGTGGGTACAGGTCACCGGCTGATGAAGACAGAAGTTGACGGTGTTATCGTGTACTGGCCTCTCTAAAATAAATACTAAGTGATATTTGAGCAACTGAGCCTTATTCGTGGGAGTTCCAGTGTTTATTGGGTTGCTTGAGCTGAGGTTTGCTGTGTGTGACTTTTTGCCAGACAAATGGTGTGAATCTGTTCACAAAGCAGTGCAACAAACATCTGAATTACTGCCAAGTCCATTGCAGGAGTGTATGACCCAAAGCAAGGCATGATAGGATTTCCCTGTTCAGTTGTTGACAAGCATCCCCCCCATTAAGCTATCTGGTATAATTTAATCGAAAGACTATTTGTTGTCAGGAAGTCTTCTCATACTGCCACATAGGTTTCCCTGCTGTGATCTCATTACCTTCTTCCTCTCCTGGCCTTCCCGGATACTTGTCCTGTAGTTGAAACTCGTGAAGTAGAGCATCATGCTCCAGGTTTGGCAAAGGATGACATTGGTTTGGAAGAGGGAGGCTGTGGGAAGAGTTGCTGTTTGCACAATCTGTCAGTGTGGTCTTCCCATGGGCAATGCGCAGCACTAGAGGGAAGAGGCAGGTGCTTACTTTGGGTACATCAGATGTAGCTGCTGAACCTGTTTCTACTTTGTTATGCAAAAGCACCAACCAGAGAACTTTTAACAACAACTTAGACTGTGTTGCTTGTGGGAGTATTATCAGTGATGCTGAGCACCTTCGGTTTCTAAGGGCTAGATTCCTGTGAAGTTAGTTGTTTTATTCCATTGAAGGATTCCTTTAGGATTGTATTTGTGATTTGAGGATTCGGTCCTCTGTGGGCCTAACCAACTGCATAGAGACGGGAGAGAATAGTTATCCATAAACTTACTGCAAGAGGTAGTAAAGGACAGGTATTGTGCAGTTCTGTGGAGCTTGGTTTTCTGCTTGCCACTGGGCCCCTGTTTGCATGCCCTAATTATTTTTGCTAAAAAGGGAGTCCTTAGTTGTATTTATAAATCCTCTCTACCTTCCTGTCTCCTTGTTCCCTGGCTATGGGAATTAACTAGTTTGTAAGTGTTCAGCTTCCCAGGAAGGAGAAAGTATTAAGCAAGAACTTGGACAGCTTTGAGACTATTGTTTAACTTTGCTTAATAAAGCAAAATTCACGTGGAAAAGGAAGGTGGGAAGCAGCACAGAAGTCTGTGGGGTTTGACGTAAGCAGTCTTAACTGACTGTTGTCCTTGTCCTCTCTTTCTCCATGTCCACTATGCTGCCTTCCTCTCCTTGATCTGCTTTCCTTCCTGGTCTCTTTCCAGACATACCTGTTCCAGTGACGCTCTTTCTCTGACTTGTGTGTCATGCACACCTACCTTTTTCTTAAACCCTGTAAGAAAGATGGAAATGCTTTTTAACTACCGTGTGGCTGCTAAGACCTGACTCTTGCCTAGTGTTTTAATTTTGATCTGGTGACTTGGTTGTATACATGAGCTATGGATATCCTGTGCTGTCTGTAGCAAGTCCAGGAAGCTCTTGTGTTTGGGCAGCCTGCTCTCTGGAGTGGTGACTGGAAGGAGCATCGGTCACCTTGGATGCAGGAGAATTCACCTCTCCTGATTGACCTACTGCTTTATTCAGGGCCAAAAGAGCAGCAAAATATTAATTTGTGGGCACGTCACAGAGCCCTCTGCTGATTTTTTGACATTGGAGGATTTCTTTGGGGACATGTCCCAAGCAAACTGACTTCTGATACAGTTTCAGGCTTTGCAATTTGGGGTCAATCAACTCCACCGAAATAGTTTGGGTAAAGCTTTAAGGAGCTAGGAAATTAAGCTAGTGGAGAATTAGATTTCTTAATTGCATGTGAATTGTCTTGAAGACTCATGCACAGGAAACGGGGAGCGGTTCAAATTCACCACTCCACATAATAATCTTTGGCAGAATTTTGTTTTAATGAAATCTTTTTCCTTTGCTCTATAAATGCTATTATGCTTAGGTGTTTCAGTGTGGGAACTACCTTGTGCTAATTGCAGGCCTTCTTTCTGTCAAGAAGCAGATGACTCGAAACACATAATTAGAACATGTTTTCAATTTAAAGTTTTGTGTCTGTGGGGTGCTGCTGTAATAAGCGTAGGTCACTATTAATTCAAAAATGCACTGGCTATTGCACCAGTATTCAGAATGATTACTGCAGGGTTTTGCCCTTTTTTGCTACCAAAACTCAACAAAAAGATACTCCTTTCTTTCAGAGCTCAGGAAACTTCTCCAGGTGGAATACCTTGTGAGGTTCTCAGTCTGTAATGGTGGAAATAGCTTTTTTTTTTTTAAATGGTGACTGCCTGTCTTGTTAACTGGTAATACACCCTGTGCCTGACTTTTAATCTGCTTTGATTGCTCATTCTTCTCATTTGTAAGGTCTGGGCAATTGTGTACACATCAGTTGCTGAGACAGTGTATTTAATAGTAAACACACTGAGTACTTGTCAGTCACAGCCTGGTATGGATGAGATCAGACTATCCTCTTGTGCCAAGCAAAGATGTGAAGCATCCTAAATACAAAGTAGATGGCCATTTTGTTCTTGCAATCTGTTAAAGCAGACTGTGTGCTGTAATCTGTTAATTTTTTTCCCCTCACTTAAAAATGAAAGTTCCCCCATCTGTGTTGCTTTGCAACACTCTCTCTACCCTCATGTTTAAGTATATGTCAGGAGTGCTGGAGAGTCGTGGTGGGTAGGAGAACGTATTTCTCTTCGGTACCAGTAGTTCCTTTTCTGTCTGCTTGTACTTACCATACCAACCTTTCCCCAACTCTGTTTTAGAGCCCTGCAAGGAACAAAAGATGTGTGAGTGTAAGGATCAGCAAGTGTTTATTGGTTCTAATATTAGACTCTAACTGTGACTGCATTAAGCTGGGCAAAGACTGAGGCACGTGGGAGGTGAAGGTAAGTAGTAGTATTAGTCTCTTCAGGCTTTTGCTACTTTACAGATTGGACCTGTTTCTTTCATGGTATTTTCCAGGGCTTTATCTTATTCTGCTTTGACTCTTCCAGACACCTTGGAATGGGTAGTTTTAAGCTGTAGCTGTTGTATCGATTGGACTGTTGTCAGGAATATTTGGCTTAGCGTGGTGGTGATGTGTGTAACCATGTATGCTTTCTTTGTAAACCTGGATTGTGGCCTGCTAATTTTTTTTTAAACTAAAAGCAGTAACTACAAAAACATTTACCCTCTTGTTTCCTAACCAACATGCTGTCAAACACGTTCTCTTCAAACAACTGTAATTCATCAGATGGAATTAAATAACGATACCACCACACGCTGTGTAGAAGGGACAGCTACATACGGCCTGATCTTCGAGGGCTGTTTGTGGGAGAGTTTCTTCAGCTCTTTGTAGCCTGCTCTTTTCCTGGCAGGGTGGTTCCAGCTTAAATATGGAGGAAAATGAAAGCTGTTGGATGCTGAATGCCCTCCAGTATCCTTCCAGTTCAAAGACCTATAAATCAGTGCTGTACCTGTAGGGAAGAAGGAGTCCCTGTCATAACATGAGGGACTGAGATGGAGAGGTGTGCTGAAATGTGTGCCTCACCACAGAGTTGCCCACTTTCAGTCGCTGTGTACCAGGAGTTATCCTTGGCACTTCATGCTATGCTTAACCGCGTCTTGCTGGCCTGTTGCTGGGAGGGGCCATCCTGCCCTTCACCATCTCCTTGCTCTCCACTTTCCACAGGGTCCAAAAGTTGTGTGGCCTCAGGGTGAGTCTGGCTGCTTTGCAAACCACAATGAAAATTAGCATGTTTAGGAGAGGCTGGGCTTTTGGAGTTGCAGTGAACTGCACCAGTACATCCTGCTGTTGTCTAGTTGCTGGTGGAGTGCCCTGTTGAGAATGGAAAGTTGCAGGATTCAAGCAGTGTTGTCTTGGGCATCAGCATGTTACCAGGCTGGTTCAAACATACTTTGAAGCTATGCTCCTCACTTGCACACTGTTGCTTATTCTTTCTCATAGTTAAGCTGGTGCCAGAAATAGTGGTTCTAATCAAACAAGGTGTTGGATTTTTAAAGTGTCTTCAATTTTATAGGTTGAAATCTGTAAGCATATGTAAGTGTAGGGATAAAGAGCATTGTCTTTTCTGTGTGAAAGTTGAAAATCATTTCCATAATTGAGCAATGAAGTCATGGGAGTGGTTCTCTCCCATAGTTCAGCTTCTTGGTTAGGCAGTCCTACTACACACAGCAAAAAGTGTCTGTGGACTAAACTTGTAGCACCTATTCTGGGAGTTCGTGCAGTTGGAAGCGACTAGCTCTGATGGTTTGTTAGACATCAGTGTCCTCCCTGCCTGCCCAGCACGCCTTTCCTTAACTCCAGCTTGCTCTGCAGTCCAGCCACTCTCTTTTTTTTCCCCTCTCCCATGCTGATGAAGTTCTGTAGATACAGAGCATGCGTGGTCGGCGTTCACAGCCTGCGGCAGGCGGGTGGGCTCAAAGCTCGCTCCCAACAGATGGAGCACGAGGAGAGGCATGCTGTGGAGGCTGACGTTCTTACCTAATGATCTTGGCATGTGCTCCCTTACAGAACGTGCCGAAATCCACATCTGTGTCCTATGCCTTGTAGATAAAGGAATAGCAAGAACTGCATTGTCTGGCACAAAAGGGTGTTTCTAATTAAAACAAACAATCTCCATTTTTGGCATGTTCCACAAGTCAATGTCTGTTTTGACCAAGCGTATTTCAGGCTCTTGAGCATTTCTGCAACCTGATGGAACAGTTTGTATTTCCTGGTTAGTTTGTATGTGGAGCTGACTCGTGATAACGCTCATATGAGGCTGGGAGATCCCAAGCCAAAGTCTGGTATTTAAGAAAAAAAAGTTTGGTTGAGTATGCTCAGAAAATTTTTCAAAAAATCTATATGAAAACATGTCTGGCACATCTCTGGTTCTGGCGCTTCTTGTGTGAAGAGCCTTTCTCTGTGGTTTTTCATTGGTTTTATTCTGTTGTTTTGAAGTTTTGCAATTTCAAAATGTGTGCTATTCTGTGGAAGTATTAGGTGTTTAGGGAAGAAAATATTACAGCTGAAAAGAATACAGTCTCTGTTGTGAGTCTCCCAGATTTTAAAGACTTGCTGAGCTAGATGGTAAAAAATTGACTGCTGGGAAAATGAGATGAGACTGGAGAGGAGTCTGGGTAGGAAAGATCATTGCAGGTTTCCTCAGTGAGCGGTCTGACTTGAAACGTGGCTGGCCTTGGTGGCACTGAACCACCAATCTGAGATGCTTTTGGACACAGAGGGAATAAAATACCCCACAATGGCTAGTTCTGCATCGAGCCTTTTGTCAACCATCCGTGTTACTGTCCAATTCAGTTTATCACTGACAAACTAATAGGGCGTTACTTCTGTTTCTGTTGTGTCTTATAGCTAGTCTGCAAGCATTGACGTGGATGTGGGTTTAACTAGATGGATGTTTTCCATGTGTTTGTCATCTTTGAAATACTGCTGACATATCCTCAAGACAGTTGGAACTTGTATTTGATGTTGAAAACTAAGTGTGATTTTGCTCAAAAGCCTTTAACCCAGTGTTTAAGGGATTCGCCAAGCAGAATTTCTCCTGAAGTGAGAAGTCTGACATAATGCTTTACTTATGCTGCTCATAAAGCTGTTGAAACTTGCAGTGCTTGAAGGGGAAAATCAGAACAGTCCATGCTTGTGCCTTCCTCCTACTGTCTGGTTTTGTTAGTTCCTCCCCTCGCCCCATTGTAACTCATTGATCAAAACTATGGGAAGTTGCTGGTGTGGGGGTATCCTGATGAGTTTTTATAGCATAGTAACTGTAATGTTTAAACAAATGAAGTAGTTAATTTTTTGGCTTTGTGCTCTTATTGTTTGCTCTTGCTTGCTAATACTTTTTTCTGGACTAGGACTTTGTTCTAGAACACATGGTTTCCCTTATGTCTAAAAGCATGTCAAGCGTTACTCGGTTGAAGTGTATTTACTATTAGACTGTTTTAGAAGCTGGAGATGAAGCTGATCTAGTCACATTTTTCAGCAGTGACCAGCTTAAAGTTTACTTGGAAGGCAATATAGCCATGGAAACATAAAATACACGTTTTAAATGACTGCTTTGGCAGTTGTCAGTTTGCCATAGAGGCAATATACAGAGTATTTGTTTTGCTGTTCTGCATGTTGAACTTTGAGTGGTAGCTTTTTCTTGAATAAAAGTTAATCTTGAATGCATGCTTGAAATAAAATGGAATTATGGTTGTATAAAGAGGATAATGTGAATAAAGCAAATTGCTTTTCATTCACATTTGGCAAGTGATGTTTCTGTGAAGGCACATGTTCTGTCTGTCTTAGCCTGTTTGTATTAAAGCATATTTACAGAGGAACAGAATCACAGAATTGTAGGGGTTGGAAGGAACCTCAAGAGAGATAGTCCAACCTCTGATATTTGTGTTAACAGAGTTGTTCTCTCAAAAATGAACCTTTGGTCAATTAGCACAGCGTGCATCATCTGGTTTTAAGAACAAAGCCTACCCCTCAAACTGCTTGATGGATGCGTGAGTGTCTAAAGAAAACCCAATGAATGACAGGGCTTCAGAAGGGAGGAAATGGAAGTATCTTTTTAGCATGGCAGTTTTTTCACCCCAGGGTTGAGTTACTAATGCAGCTATATGAGTAATTCTGGTATTAGATTCTGCAAGTTGTCAGTTCTTGACTTGGTGTCTGAGTTCTCCTAAGTACTGGTTGTAATTGAGGAAACACGTATGCTCTGGAATGACAAATCCAGATGTTATCTCAACAGTATCTGCCAAATAAAAATTTCATAGAAGCCCTTCCTGCATACAACAGGGAAGTTTGGTTTTTGAATGCTCTAAAGAGGCTTCAGAAATATTTTTCTAGGTCATAAGATTAACATAAATTTGGGGAGTCAGGGACTTTAAGGCAAAACTTGAGATGTAAATGACTTCTGATGATCAAAACCCAAACCCCCAACTGTCTGGAGAGGGATAAACCAGGCTATTATTTTACTTGAAGTGTTGGTGTGGTGTGTGCTTATGCTTATTTTCTTTGCTCAAATTACTGTCTTTTTGTAGCATTTTCTTGGGAGCAGCAGGACACTGAGGCTGGCCTGCAACAAAACCTTTAGGTTCAAAAACATGAAAGGATTAAGTAGGAGCTTTCTGAGCCTTTGGGTTATGAACTTTGCTTTTCTCTCTAAAACCAGCCAAGCAGATGAATATTCTACATAGGGTGGCCTGTAGCAGTGTCTGACACACTCATTTTAAAAAGTACAGCCCATATGATGAATGTATGGTTACACACAGTGTGGTTTGTTTTTCACTTACAAATGGCTCAAAAATAAAATCTGGTTTTCCTTGGAATGAGCAGAAGCAATTCTTAGCTGGGACCACTCCTAGTTTAAATTGGAGTTTCCTATAGCCAAATTATGTTGATGGTGCTCCAAAAATGTTGAGATGCTCTCTTAGAGCAGTGAGCGATGGCATCATTGTAGGTTTTAACTCATGAGAGTCTCTAGTGGACCAAGGTAAGGGGAAAAAGTGAAGTTGACGAAGTATCAATCCAATTAGAATTCAGTGGTTTTTTCTGTCAACTGTATGGTATTCTGAGGTGTTGGAGGTACTGAGGCTAGACTGGAACCGATGGCTGAGGCCAGGATGGGGGAACTCCAGGGCAGTGGCTAGTTTTAAAGCCATTCCCCAAAGCTGCAAAATGGTTTGGATTCCAAAAATGGTTGAGAATGAGCACAGCTTCAGGGTGTTAACTTGAGAGAATGTAAGGTGGTTTTCCTTGAATATTGAAAATAACAGTGAAAGTACTAGATGACTCAACTTGCATAGTGTTGGATGTAACAGGTAATGCTTTCTTTATGCACCTGCTGAGGGAAAAGAAAATGAACACTTCAATGAAAGAATTTTTCCCCATCTCACGCAGCTGAGACTTGGATGTCAATGTGCAGTTGCATGTGGGCTTCCCATCATGATTTCCACAGCTTCATTGAAGATACTACAACTTAGGGTATATATATCTGAGTTAGTGCTGGCAAACATAAAACTGGCCTTGGATCCTTTCAGGCAAGGAAAGATTTCTTTTCCCAATTACTGGAACAGATGCCTGTTCCTTGAAGTCCTGAGTTGCTGTGCTTTGGGACTTAAATACCTTGAGTGAGGCTCCTTTAAACATTAAGTACAGCTGTAATAATGAGATTGTATTTTGATGGGGATTTTTGGGGGGCAAGGGGGTATTCCAGAGATACGGTGTTCATGTATTTTAGACAGCATTTGTTTCAGCTTGTTTCTATCAGCTGCTGTGCTCATAGATGTCACTTAGTATAGCTGAGGAACAGCAGTACCAATTATCTTGGTGTTTCTGTTCCAATTCTGTACTGGATAAAAGATCATTTTCATGTACCCATCTGATTCTTACCTGGTCACTTCACCAGGTTTGGGATCTCTATCTGCAAAAATTGAAGCTTTAAGACTATTAAACTTGTTTAAAAACGTGCATGAGTTGGCAGTACTGAGATGATAGTATTTACTTTATTTCTTTATGCTAGCTTTGGCTCTCCAAACATCCATCTATCTTTGCTTGTTCCAAAATTTACTGTGGCACAGAGCAGAGAAACCTTTGAAAAGAAGTGGATGCTGACTTTACAAGAGTTAGTTGAAGTGACTGTAATGAACAATGTCAGTGTACTAGTTAGGTTAAAATGGAGGGTGTTTGCAAGGTCTCTTCTGGATTCTTCTAGTGTGTCCTTGATATGAAGGGCTTCATATTTTTGTACAGAAATCAAGACCTAATTAAAAAACTGTAGGAGC
The DNA here is from genome assembly GCA_013400835.1 of Zapornia atra. NCBI lineage: Eukaryota > Metazoa > Chordata > Aves > Gruiformes > Rallidae > Zapornia > Zapornia atra. The sequence continues at coordinate 131,618 of VZTU01008188.1, forward strand.
TTCCAAAATCATCTTGAGGAGGCTAGACACAAAGCTAAAAGTCCTGAGTAGGTAAAGAAGAAAATTGGCCAAGATCAAGGCCAAGAAACTAAATATTTAGCTTTAAGCCCCAAGACAGAATTAAACACCTCATGCCTGAATTTGTAATGCTCATGTTAATCTTGTTCAGTACTTCCTCTGGGTTAGTGATGTGTTTTAGAAGCACATCAGAAGTATCCTAAATAGAAAGCATCACTTTGCTTATGAAAACTATGTGTAGGTTGTAGAGTCTCAAAGTAGTAAGTGTAAAGAACTTCTTAAAAAACTAGGAAGCTCATACATATGTTTCTCTGTCAATCACCTTCATTATGTAAACACTTTTAATCCACAATCACCTAAAGTAGAGTTTATGCTATGTGACAGTTTCTTTGAACATCCAGGTAGGTATCAGCTTTCATCTTGAAATTGAATTAAGACCATAATTATTTTTTATGTTCTTGCTCAGCTGCTCTGGGGAGTAAGCTGATTCATGGATGTACTTGTAAGAACAGAGAATAGCTGCTGAAAACTAGAGTTGGTTTCAAGGTGTTTTTAAAAAATGAAAAATAACTAATTAGTCAATCAGTCTCTTCTAACTGGCATCTTTAATCCAGCTGTCAGTCCGTGCTCATCATGAAAAGAAAAGCACAGTGCTGTACAAGGATGCACCTTCTTTGAACAAAGCCATGTCAGGTTCTCTTAATGGCTGTGTGAGAAGTAGATAGCAGCCATCTCTTACTGTTGGCTAATCCTCAGTGTTCTGTGGTCCTCCTGCCTGATAACATGGGTGGCTGCTGTGAGGCCACCAGTACTTTTGGTCCAGTGTTAAGTGGTCGTAGCGGTAGGTGAAATAGGGGACTAGTTCAGTTACCTTCCTTCAGATGTACCTTATGAGAGCAAAGGAAGGGTGAGCAGCTTCAGAAACGAGTAACTTGCCACAAGGGATGAACTTGTGTTGCGCTGGAGGTGAGAGCTAGGGGGAAGCTTAAGGTCTCTGGTAAGGGTTACTCTATACTGAAGGGCTTCAGCGTTGGCTCTTTATCACGTGGAAGAGTCATGGACGCATCTTGTGTCACTCCCTTGCTGTGGGAAGGTACGAGCTCACCTGCTGACTGTTCTGCACATGTGGAGGAGCTTAGTAACCCAGTAAACAGGAAACAGGACCGGGATAGGCGGGATGCTATTTCACCAGCGGTCAAACACACGCTGAAATCAAGCAATGAGTAGGTAGGCACACAGGGGAGTGACTAGGAGTTTCATAACCATTTCTGTTCCTCCTACTTTTTCTATTTTGCTTTCCAGTACTAGCTTCTTGGAATTTCCTGTACTACTGGGTCGTTTGGGCCTTTTGACTGTAGTTTTGAACAGGGTTTGAGAGTTGGTTTGGTGAGGTGCTTTTAATTTTTTTTTTAAATTTTTATGCCATGGTGTTGGTATCTCCAGACTTATACCATTGTGTTACAATATGCCTCAGGCTGTTGAGGGAAAGTTGGTGGGTCCCAGGCACAAGTTTTTGATGGTGGGTCCCAGGCACAAGTTTTTGATGGTGGGTCCCAGGCGCAGGCATAGACTCTTGTAGCAAGATTCATATGCAGTAGCTTGTCCCCGAGTTCTCCTGCACTGTGTGGTCTGTACGTGAACAACAGGTGAGTTGTTTCACAGGGTTTGTGTACCAGTAATGCTTTGTCAACTCTGAGAAGAGAGTTACAGGGAAAGCTGTGATGTTAGAGCACTGATACGGTGTGCCTATGTGGAAGACAGTCTCCAGGCTGACTCAGTAGAGAACAGCCTGGATTTGGCTTTTTAGCAGTACCTTGTTCCAGACCTCACCTGAGAGAGCTGTTGGGACACACAGGTGGTAGGCTCATTGAGAAGAGAGGGGGACTCCAGGCACCAGTGGTAGAGCTGTATTGCTGCCTGAGTGAACTGGGCATGGGCTGCAAGCTCCATGTAGGCAGAGAGCTGGAAATCCAAGGTGGATCCTTGCTGAAGAAGATAGTGCATCTAATGTGTTTATAGGTATCAAGTTAATTAAGAATCATAGAATCATAGAATGGTCTGGGTTGGAAGGGACCCCAAGGATCATAGAGCTCCAACCCCCCTGCCACAGGCAGGGCCACCAACTTCCAGGCCTGGATCTACACAAGGTTGCCCAGGGCCCCATCCAACCTGGCCTTGAACACCTCCAGGGATGAGGCATCCACTGCTTCTCTGGGCAGCCTGTTCCAGCCCCTCACCACTCTCTCTGTAAAAAACTTCCCCCTAATATCTAATCTAAACCTTCCCTCCTTTAGCTTTAGTCCATTCCCCCTTGTCCTGCCATTATCTGCCCTTTTCAAAAGTTGAATCCCCTCCTGCTTATAAGCTCCCTTCAGGGACTGGCAGGCTGCAATGAGGTCCCCCCGCAGCCTTCTCTTCTCCAGGCTGAACAAGCCCAGCTTGACCACTCTGTGATCTTCAGCATGGTACGTAGGGTTTTGTGTTAGCAGGTGGCATGAGTAATGGGTAACCTAGAAAATGCTGTGGGGGTTTCCAGTGCTTTCAATGCTTTCTGACCATATGGAGAAAGCAAGTGGGAGCTCTTAGGAGGGTGTGTTTTGTAGGAAAATTTCACTTAAGGTAAATTTTACTTAAGGTAATGGCAGGAAAGGAAGGTCCTTATTTTATGGTTTAGACTTATTTTGTGTATTAGACTTCTTTCAAGGGCTGCATTTTTGTGTTGAGAACTTGAAGAGCACCTGGCAACAGATGCCCTGCTTTGGGGTAAGTCGATACAGTTGTATTCTATAAACATGGGTTGGTAGGATAAGTGTGGTGAAGACTGAAGCTCTGCATTGGAGAAAAGGCTTAATTGTCTCCAACCAGACTGCTTGCAATTACTGTACTTAGGGCTTACTATATAAATGTTCCTGATGTAGGCAAGTCCCACTTTCTAGTGGGGTTGGTACCCATGGGAGTTTAAGGTGATTTTGGACTGCTGGACTTATATGTGTTACTTGTGGTTATGTTGTGCTTTGGAAGAATCTGGCAGCTGCTTTGGAGAATTCCAGCCTCCTGAGCTGGAAAGTTAATAGCCTCTTTGCTCTGCTCAAGAATTCAGATCTGTTAATAGTTCTGGGTAGGTTCTTTAAGACTTTTTTTTTTTTCTTTTTTTTTTCTGTGGCTTTTGGGAATAGTCTCTGTGTAAGAATGCTATGAAGATTTTAACAGATTTGTTTCTGATCTCATTCCTGCCTTTTGGTAACTGTAATCTGCTAAAGGAGTTGCTGAGTTTAAGATTTGCTACTGTTAGCAGACTTGTTCTCCTAATAGGATTTACTTGACTTTCTCTGCTCCTTGCCCAAGGCTGTGGGTGGGAAAAAAAGTAGGATACAGTTTGGTGTTAGGTTCAGGAGCTCTGTCTCTGTTAGCAGACTAGTGTTTTGGTCTAAATGTAACTTAAATCTTTAGAAGACTGTGTTATCAGGTAATTACAATGTAGGCTGTTATGGTTAGTGGTGTGTATCTGAATGTTGTCAGGTAACAAACTAGAACTAAATTTCTTCTGGGCTCCCTGGTATAA
>VZTU01008189.1:1126-19173 GCA_013400835.1 Zapornia atra
TAGCTCTACCTTCCTTTGCTTTTATGATGCTATTTGACACTGATTCTTTGGTCTTTTTCCAAAGCAAAATCCAATCTTTCAAGGGAACAGGTTGGGAAAAGCATTTTGGCTATATTATCTCACTAAGTAATGAATACCTCACTTCTGTTGCTGTGTGTTGCTTCCACTGATTCAGTGTTGCAAATACTCTTTCAAGTAGAGGGAAAAGTAATTATGCAAATAATTGAGCAGAAAGTAACAGTGCTTTCACCGCAAGTTACGTAGTGTGAAGCTTACAATGCATAGTATTTTAACATTGTGTACTCATTTTTGTCTTCACTTTTGTTATCCCAGTTAGTATAGCTAGAGGCTAGTAGATGGTGTCTACAGAGATAAAGAATGAAGATAATACTTGTGGTCTACTGTGCCATAGATTCTTTAGATAATACCATAAAATTGAACTGATTGGGAAGGTGGCTGAAGTTTAGGATGGATAGTTTGCCTGAAAGGGACTTGTCAAGTCTTAAAAGTGTGAAAGGGATTTTGAGAACATTAGATGTGAGTTTGAAGTCATTCTATACCTGGTTTTTGTATTGGGAATTAGACGTACCATTATCTGTGAAATTGGTACTTCTGGTTATGCTTCATAAAATCCAGCTTGAGGACTCATAAAAACTTTACATGGAGTAAAATAAAATTGTCAATAACCTTTGAGCATGTTCTGTTTATTTGGTTTTACTATAGATTCTGCACCTGAGGATGTGTACCTTGTGCGTGGAATTCCTTTTCTGGAGAGCATAAAAGGCTGAGGACACTTCAGTGTCACATGATGACTACAGATAGTTTACTAAGTATGAGGCTTGTGTTTTAAATCAGACTTCTTGATAGCAGGAGATTGGTACGTGGTGACAATCGTCATGCAAGTGTAGGGTTCCTTAGTAAATGAGAAATGATCAGAAAACCATGGTAGTATCTCACAGCTGAGCAGTGATAACATTTATACTGTCCATGCAAAACCGCAATTTCTAGCTGAATGTTTTAGAAATCATCTTTTCTAACAAATATTTATAAATACGGAGTCTCGTTAGTGTGTTATGCCATGTCAGAACAGTTTATTCAAAGACTTGTAGTTAGAACATAGTATAGTACTGTTGAAGTCCTGGCATTTCTCAGTTGATTTGACTTAGGTCCTTTCTCTCATGCTGCTTCTTTACAAAGAAGGAAAAAAAAAACAAGTTATGATGTTCAGGCTCTTGCAGCAACACATTGTTTCACTTGCATAATGTTAGTAGCACCTGAATCAAAGGCCATTAAACCTAAATTAAGACAGTAAAACTAGACTAAAAAGTAAGCCGGGTAAGGAGTTGCTGCAGTATTTGGGGAAGTTTGCCAAAATTTGTATTAAAGTAAGAGTGGGAGAGACCTATCAAAAGAAGCATAACTGTTGAGCAAACTATTGGGGTCTGTGGAGTGTTGGAGATCATGGACAGTTCATGGAGGTCATTGTAGTAGAAGTCCTTTCTAGGACTTTCTGTAGTAGAAGTCCTTTCTAGAGGAAAGTCTTAAATTTTATCCTCAAAAAGGAAGGGAAAGTGTAGAATCTAACTGTAATCTTTTCCTCAATGCATTTTGCTAGTCTTTCTGTCTCTCCTGTCAGAGTAAGCTGTGTATGCTGAAAATGTCTTTAGGTAAGTGGGATGGTAGAAGTAAGGGCTTCCTAGCATCTCTTTCTGACCTGGTAACAAACTCTTAAACCACAACTAGATTATTATGACTCTGCAGTCTTGGTGGATGCTGGTGTGTCTTGGTGGATGTGCTGGTGTGTCTTGGTGGATGCTGGTGTGTCTTGGTGGATGCTGGTGTGTCTTTCACATTCAGTCACTAAGGGTTTTGTAGAGCATTTTTAGCATGATCAGAGGTTGTGGTATCTCAGCCTCTGAAGTTCTCAGGAGAAGTACTATGGGATCCATGGATTAAAGAATGTATCCTCTTACGATTTTGAAAAGTGCAAGGTAGTTTAGTACAGGAGAGAAAATCAGAAGTCCCCCAAAGTTTCAGTATAGATTACTTGCATCTTTATCTGCAAGCATGCTTGCTGGAGATGGTTATTTCTTATATATTTCAGAGTAGGTTTCTGGATACTGAACTTCTAACTTTCTGTGGGTTGTTTTCTTCCCTTAGCTCATATCTCTTCTAGCTGGATATGTTTTAAAATCAAGATCAACGCATCTTTGAACTTAAAAATCACATGTAAATACACAGATGTCGTTTAGGGATGGTAAAAATGGAAATGTTTTACAAAGAGCTAAGTATAACTTATTAAGAGAATTCTGTGACAAGTTTTCTTGGATCAAAATGGGATTTGCCACCTTGTTTCCTTTGGCAGATGGTCTGCATTCCCCTATTGTCGCTTTTGCCATGCTTTACAAGAGGACAGAGGTAGAGCAGTGCATGCAAAACTAGTGAGTGCTTATTTATGAAGTATTAGCTTTTCTTCATGCCACAGTACAGCTGGGAGGAGAATAGGAGTCATATGGTTGGTTTTTCAGCATGGAGCAGTTACTGCAGAAAATGACAAATTTGTCAGGGCTGCAAAGGTACGTGAGCTTCTCTGCTGTCATATGCAAAGCCTTTAATTTTGATGAAGTAGCTCTTTAAAAGACAACACCCCACCAAAAGTGTAAGTTCACACTTCATGTTACTTAATTACTTTTTTCCTGTTATAATTGTTGACTTCAGCACACGTGCATACTTTATCCCTTGCTTTATAAAGAAACAGGGAAGGGACAACAAAGCTTACATGGAGTGTTGGTTTCATAAGTAAGATTTTTCTTCTCTGTTTTCCAGATTCAATATTGCATAAACATGGGTGCATTTTTGGATAAACCAAAAACTGAGAAACATAATGCTCATGGTGCAGGGAATGGCTTGTGTTACGGCCTCAGCAGTATGCAGGGATGGCGAGTGGAAATGGAAGATGCTCACACGGCTGTTGTAGGTATTCCCCATGGCTTAGAGGACTGGTCCTTTTTTGCTGTCTATGATGGTCACGCGGGATCTCGTGTTGCAAATTATTGCTCCACGCACTTACTAGAACACATCACTAACAACGAAGACTTTAGGGCAACAGAAAAACCTGGATCTGCTCTTGAACCTTCCGTGGAAAATGTCAAGAGTGGAATCAGAACTGGCTTTTTGAAAATTGATGAGTATATGCGCAATTTCTCAGACCTCAGAAATGGGATGGACAGAAGTGGCTCAACAGCAGTGGGAGTTATGATTTCACCTGAGCATGTATACTTTATCAATTGTGGTGATTCACGTGCTGTTCTCTATAGGAATGGACAAGTCTGTTTTTCAACACAGGATCACAAACCTTGCAACCCAAGGGAGAAGGAGCGAATCCAGAACGCAGGAGGCAGTGTAATGATTCAGCGTGTTAATGGTTCATTGGCAGTTTCTCGAGCTCTGGGGGACTATGACTACAAATGTGTTGATGGTAAAGGCCCTACAGAACAACTTGTTTCTCCAGAGCCTGAGGTTTGTGAAATTTTAAGGGCAGAAGAAGATGAGTTTATCATCTTGGCTTGTGATGGCATCTGGGATGTAATGAGCAACGAAGAGCTCTGTGAATTTGTTAAGTCTAGACTTGAAGTATCAGAAGACCTGGAAAAAGTGTGCAATTGGGTAGTGGACACTTGTTTACATAAGGTATGTAACACTGGTTTTCTTCAAGCAGCTGCTCTCAAACGATCTTCTGATGAGATGGGTACAGTTCCTGGCCTACCCTTCCTCTTCTCTCTCTTCCTTACCTCAAACTTCTGTACCCATTTGACTATATATCCTTGCTGAAGAATATACAGCCTTTATCCCTTGTTGCGGGAGAGGTGATAGCAATTGCAAAAATAAAGGTTTATTATTTTCTCAGATAATGTTTGCATACAGTTCCAGTTCTAAAATTTGTTTCCAAATATAAAAAAGTAAAATAAATTTTGTGTGAGGTATTTCGGTTTGTTGTTGTCCTTTCAAACTGGTCAGCGTTCATATCCTTTGCATAAAACCAGTGTTTGCACCATCCCCTCTTCAAGGTGTGGTTTGTTTATCATCTGAAGTGCTGTCCTCAGCTCAGTGTTGTAGCTTCTTGTCATTTTCAAATTCAGAGTTTGTTAGAAGCAGCTGCAGGTCAGTCTACAAGTGTTTCATAAGGATAGCATTTCCAGCATTCCCTGAAAAGTGCAACTCCCATTAGTGCAAATAGGGTTCCTTTTTTAGGCCACAGACCAAATATGCCATTTTGAGGAAAATACTAAAATTCAGAATTGTAACACTAAGGAATAAGTTGGGGGTTTTTTGGGGTTGTGTTTTGTTGTGGGCTTTGTTCAGAAATAAGGTTGCATTCCAGCAGGTACCATATGTTTTATGACCGGTTTAAATGCTGTGGCTTTTCTGACCAAGCATTTAACCGGCCTTGTTAAAGGATGGCCACTTCAGGGTAGTACTTTCAGTAAAACTGAGCCCCGACCTCATTTTATTTTATGAAATCAGATCCTGGATCTCTGCTGTTGTAGCAATAATAGAATGTTGTCCTCTGTCTTCAGGGTGTGAATTACAGTACTCACTATTAACTGCTGTAAAAGATAGGTGTCCCCACATGCCTGGTACAAAAGGGAATGTAGAATAACTCCTGAGTACTTCTGCAGGAGTTGGATCTGGTATCAGGTTGCTACTTAATTTCTTCAGGAGTTGTGATAGATGATAGGAACTATCTGACAGATTGTGTTTACGCAGAAACAATGTGGAGTAACTAACGGCATTTTTTTTGGTAGAAATTTAAGATCTTGATTTCAAACCAGGAGATTATGGTTCTACTGGATCGTTTTCTAAGGGACTGGGATGTTGTGGTTTTAAATTTTAATGTGAATTATAACTTTGAAAACTAAATATGAGCGGGAAGGTCCTATCAGAGCTTACTAGTGAAGAACTGGCATTAAAGTTAGTACCTGAAAAAGCTGTTGGCTGATGCTGCTGAGCACAATAGTCTATAAGGTCAGCTTGGCCATACTAAATGAATTCCTACTTTAGACTTATTTTATTTAAGGTGCTGTGTATGACATGGGTACGTTCGGATAAGCAGACTTGTCATTAATGATATATCTTGTGTGAATGCTCCCAATTAATAGCTGGAGCTAGTTATTCTACTAGCTAAGGATAAGTAGTCTGCATTTCATTTTGCGAAGTTGTTTTTTAATTTAAGGTAATGTTAAATGACCAATTTCTGACCTGTTTTCTTGATACTGTTTTTAAAAAGCTAATGTGTAAATAAGTCCATTAAATATTTTAAACTTTAAGACTGCACAATAAATATCAGTAAATTAATTCTAATGAGTAGTTCAGTTGGGAAGCTTAGAGGTTCTTATCAAAATGCAACCAAAAAAACCCCACCTTTATTGCAAGGTTTCTTTTTCCAGTTATAGCTTTGGTACTGTATTTGGAACAAGTAATAATGTGATTGGAATAGAAAAAGAAAGAATAACACTAAAGATTCTAACTCTTCTCTTTTCTTTGTCATATAGGGGAGTCGTGATAACATGAGTATCGTTCTAGTTTGTTTTTCAAATGCTCCTAAGGTCTCAGATGAGGCAGTGAAAAAAGATGCTGAGTTGGATAAGTACTTGGAATCACGGGTTGAAGGTAAGAAATCAGTTTTGTTCATTAGAAATGCTGTCATAATGTTCTTGAGCATGAAAATTAGAACCCTGAAAACTGATCCAGGTAACTACAGGCCTGTCAGTTTGACCTCTGTGTTGGGGAAGATCATGGAATGGGTCACCTTGAGTGCTGTCATGCAGCACATGCATGACAACCAAGTGATCGGGCCCAGTCAACATGGGTTTATTAAAGGCAGGTCCTGTCAAACTAACCTGATCACCTTCTCTGACAAGGTGACCTGCTTAGTGAATGAGGGAAAGGCTGTGGATGTTCTGTACCTTGACTTCAGCAAAGCCTTTGACACCATTTCTCACAGCATTCTGTGTGAGGGACTGTCTACCACTGGCCTGTACAGGCACACTGTCTGCTGGGCAAAAACACAGCTGTATGCCTACAAGTACCTGAAAGGAGGTTGTAGAGAGATGGGTGTTGGTCTCTTCACCCAAGTGACAGATGGACGAGGGGTAATGGCCTCAGGCTGCGCAGGGCAGGTTTAGATTACACATGAGGAAAAAATTCTTCACAGAAAGGGTTGTAGGGCACTGGAACAGGCTGCCCAGGGAGGTGCTTGAGTCACCGATCCTGGATGTATTTACCAGAAGGGCAGATGAGGTGGTTAGGTGTTTAGTAGAAGACAGATATGGTTGGACTCGATCTCAAAGGTCTTTTCCAACTTAATGATTCTGTGATGCTGTGATATGTTGGGTCAAATTCAGAGTTGGTTACTGCTCTGAATTTTGTGTCAGGAAAAATGTTTTAAGTCATGTGGCTCATTTATCCTGGTGTTCCACAACCAATTTCTTAATGTGAGCTTATGGTTGTTACTTCTATCTTTATCGGTCAAAATGCAACCACTGACCTTGCAATGTATTACATCAGCTAAGTTAATTGTGATATTGTTAACATCTTGCTTATAAAATATCATTAAAAGGGATATTTGGAATACCTGCTCCCTTCCTATGTGAAAATTTTTCAGAAAAAGAAAAAGCTCCATCAGGTTTTCATGAAGCGATAACTTACCTAATTATCCAAGCTTTAGCTGCTTTGATTTAACACAGATGTTGAGTAGTTATTCATCCCAATAACTGCACTTTTGTGGAAAAAAAATCAAAATACCTATGAATACAACAGTCTTAAATAATCCTTTGGATTCTAAATGCTTGCTATCTAGTGTATATGTGTGAATAAAAACCATATAATCATCTAGAACTTTCATGGGGTACTAAACTTAATTTCTAACTGGTTTTATTTGGTCATTGAACAAAGATTGAATACAACTTCTTTCCGTAAGCAGAAACAGTGAAAGGGAAGTGTCTTGGTTAAGAATGAAAGACTTCCTCTTGTGTATTTATTGCTTTTCTGCAATATTCTTAATGACAGAAAAAATGACAATTGAAGCAGGCGTTTGAACTGTTGCTTCAAACTTAAAATCTTTTGTCGCTGGTTAAGGCTTTTCTAAGCAACAGCTGTATGTAGTGGCCTATGGGTCTCTTCAATCTTCTCAATTATTCTGGTGATCCAGGTGTAGCTCAGATTTGGTAGAAGTGACCGAAGTTCAGGGCTGATAGTGAGAGTTGGCCTTTTTTATATTTTTCTTGTATTGGCACAGGTCTTTTCAGAGCAACCCAGGCATGAAAATAAGGGAGTTCATGGAACAGTTTATCTTGCTGTTACAAATGTTGCTAGGATAATACTGTGAAGTAGAATCATTGGAGAGAAACAGTCATCAGGCTTTGAAAGCCTTGTTGTTCTTTAAACTCCTGTAATCTTGTCAGAAGAGTATTGAAGCACTGTCGCCCACTTACAGTGATGCAGCTTATTAACCTGTAAGTTACCAGTTATAGCAACAGTATTCAAGGAAGACAAGGGTTTACTGAAGAAAAAGCTAGCCAAGAACCTGTACCTGTTCTTGACTAGATTAGGATATTCTGATCACTAGATCCAAGTTTAGCTGAGCTTTATGAAGAGGTGATCCCTTGGTAGACGGATAATGAGTTATGTAGCTGCCTCAGATGTATTTGCAAGTGCTGAGATGAGTGGTTTAGCTTTATACTCTAGTATTGCTGTTCTGATGGTACTTCTCTATGATCATATTTTTTTTAAAAAGTGATCTTGCCAGTTCCGTTAAAGTAATTTTAAATTTGGGTGCCAAGATGATCTCAAGCCACCATCTTGAGACTGTAACAAGGTCTTAATGATGTAAATCACAGCTCTGGCCACTGAGTGCCCAAGCTTGAGCATTTTTATAAAAGAAGGTACGACTGACAAAACTTTCTCAATGTGGATCCAGAAAATTTGCAGGCACCCAAGTGTAGTGTGTATAGTCTGTAGAGGTAAAATACTTGATCTCCTTTCTTACAACTCTTTGATAATTACTAGTACAGGAGTCCAGCATTATCACATATGAGATAAATGCCACTTTTTTGTCTGTTGGCTTTGGTTTATTTGATTATCCAAGATGCCCGTTGGCTTTTTAACATGCTACAATGTATACTGAAAGGACTGATCTAGCATGCTTTCATGAGAAAGTATTTCATATCGAAATAAGTAACATTAGGTATAATGAGAAGCACTGTGTGGATTCATGGAGATCAAGAATCTTCTGAGAGTGTACAGCAATGAAAATCACACAGCTATCCATTCGTGACTTTTCTTAACACTAAATCAGTGTAAAATGCATGTGCTACCGCTGTAACCTCTTTGCTGTGGGCAGCTGTTCATTTTGCTATTTCTCAAACTTATTTTAATGCTAGGAACAACACCATAAACACTTTCATAACTTTATTTTTGTGTGAAACAGGTTTGAAAATAATGGGTGTTGTCTAGTTATCCTTTTTATTGCACTTATTCTTAACCAAAACTGGTAAGCTTAGAAACTTTTCGTTGCTTATGTCAGTGTCCCAGTAATCTAGATGGCTGATGTAACAAACCTTAATTTTTAAATATATAAGATGACCTTCAGGCCATAATACAAGTTATGTCTGAGTGCGCTGGTGTTGCCTGTGGTGTCTTTTCCTCATGTTTAAATGGGACCTAAATTGAAATGGCTTGCATATTTGTAGCTTCTGTTGAGACTAAAGAGAGCTAATGGTCACTTCAGATGCTAACGCTAGGATGTTTCTCAGAACTTGGCTTACATCCCAGGCTTCCTAGATGACACTAGTTAAGATAAATACCTATTATCTGCCTATGTCTGAGTAGAGTACATGAGCTGTTAATAGGCTCTGGGAGAGAGCCAGGAGCAGTTACCTTCTCTGACAGCAGTCAGGTGTGCACACGGTGCATGAGAGTTACTATTCCCAGCTCCTTGGTGGCTTCTCTCTACTAGCAAATAGGTGAAACACTATGGAACTGCAGTGTACTTGTTTACTTTCACAAGTGAGAGTGAAGACAATGAATAGAAAAGCGGTCAAGTAGCTTCTGATCAGAGCGACTGGATTAGCTGAGAATGATGTAGGAAGCACTATTTGCTAGTAACAATGCTGTGTTTTTGCATTACTGAGTTACTACTTCAACCTATCAAAATAACTTGTTAGCAGAAATGGGTTGTAGCTACTTAACAAATAGTACACACACCCAAAGCAGGTGGAGAGTTTGTAGTCTGAACTGATGCAGATGTATTTTGAATGTGGCTCAAAATGATTAAGCTGAAGTGCTCCAGAGAAGTGAGTTGCTGCAAAGCTCGGGCATCGGTAGTGTCAGCTCTTGATTTTTTTTATTTTTTTTTCTCTCTGAGTTCTCCATGTCGTTCTGTGCTCTGCCAGTTGGTCTGAGTGCAAGGCCTTTGAATGTCAAGTATTTAGCAAGGAATGAGAGTTAGCATACCTATGATCTCAAGTGTTGGAGTAGTAAAGAAGAGTTTTGTAGGTGGGAACATCTTTTTAATTGGGAAAGGACAACTGAGGTAATCAGTTTTGCATTAGTCTTTAGACCAAATGTAGTCTGGAAAACGTTGCATAAAAGAGCTGTACCTGAGAGATTTAAACTGCCTTTCAGTCTATAAACCCAGAGCCTGGTAGATAAATTGTGATGTTGATAATATGGACTTGATCTGCCGTTGAAAATAACTAGAAGGTATGAAGTTGTATTTCTTTAGATGTGTTCTAAATATAGTTACACCGTAGGTTGGGTGCAGGAACTATATTCCTTATAGTGTATTTGTAGTTCTGATGTGTTCTGAGGCTGTGAACATGGTAAATTAGGCAGCTGGGTTCAAGAATCCGTGTTCAGTTACAGCAAGTGATTGTCTACAGTGAGTGTCTGTAGTAGATGTATTAAAAGTTTAAAGTACCAGACTAGATGGTGACTGTTTCTTTCAAAAGGCAAATAACAGATATGGTTTATGTTAAATTTTGTGCAACCATGTTTCTTTCTCTTAGAGCTAACAGCTCACAAGTTACGTGCAGTTGATTGATTTGCTATTAACAGTTTTATACCTGTAGTAAAAACGTTCTGAAACAAATCAGCTTGTCTTAGAACTTTTGAGCTGCAAAGATGGAGATATCAAAAAGAGAAGCTGTGAGTTCTCTCAGATAATCTCATTTTTCAGTGACTCATTTAAATCAGGGCAACATTGGCACTTAGTTTCAGAAGTCCTAAAGGATTTAATACTGTTTTAATTTGATCAATTACATTTGTATTTAATGTATGTACACTGTTCAGCATGGAGTATTTTTCTATTCTCTTGTGGTCCTTAGGAAAAAAAACAACAGGATTTTTCACTGCTATGCTCAAGCATTTTAAACTTTGGCTTGGAGAGAAAGGTGGTGTTTGAAGCATGGTGTTACTTGAGGCATACTTTTGTTCGTTTAAAACAATTAAAAAGTTTGTGTTCAAAATCAGTTTAATAGATGTACAACACTTGTAGTTTGTACATTCAAATCAGAATGCAGAGGCCCTGTGTATTTGTACAGCAAGTGGAGTTAGTAGTTCCATAAGATTTTTCCTGGGTTACTAAAACAAAACAAAGTTACTGTTTTTACACCAAACCAGAGTTTTTGTTCTACCAGAGGTTTTTGGAGTTTTGTTTGTGGGTTGTTTAGGTTTTTTAAACAAACTCAGTGAATAATTTACAGATACTTCTAGTGGAACAACTGTATACCCAAGCTCTTTTGCTAGTTTGGGTCTTGAGGTTGACAATGTGCATAACTGCATTCTGAAGCTAGCTGCCCGTTCAAGAGTATTCTGAAATACTTACACGACTGTAATTGACAGGTTGTGATTGAGTTATTTATGGCTGTGAGGACAGCCATGCTTCAGTTTTGAGTCAATTAATTTTCAAAGTAATGCAGATGTGTTGGATAGTAGTTAAGTTATGCTTTGACAGTCTTTTATTGCTGCCCCTTTCAAATGCTACTTTCTGATCTCTGTTCTTATCTCTCTTTGAGATGTGAAGTTCTGTCACAGAAAGTAAGCTACTAACAGAATTTGATTAAGGTATAAAACCAACCAACCCCAAATCATAAACAGGGGTGTGTGTTCCATGGAAACTTAAATAGTCTTAACAGCAGTTGAATCCTCAGTGTGGTGAGTTGGATGGTGCATATTATATATGTGGAATAAATATATATAAAACTCTGTTGTAACTTGTAGCTGGAGATCAGAGGAGATGCTGGAACAAAGAAAACTTGTAATGCTGTTGGAATGAGGACTTGTGTTACATTGTTGTAGTTTGGTGTAACTGCTGCTTCAGTGGCTCTTGTAAGCTGCAGTTACAGTTTTCTGCAAGCCCCATATTTTC
Source organism: Zapornia atra (assembly GCA_013400835.1). NCBI lineage: Eukaryota > Metazoa > Chordata > Aves > Gruiformes > Rallidae > Zapornia > Zapornia atra. The sequence goes on from VZTU01008189.1 coordinate 12,555, forward strand.
AAAACATTGGTACAGTCAAGGCCAAATTTGAGACTAAGCCTATCAGAGCTGGTCACAGCGCCTCTGTGAATCACATATAGGAGAAAAAAAACTGCTGGCAGGCGCACTTTGCCACCGGAGCGGGAGTGAGAAGATGTAACAAGCTGCACAGACACCACGGCCAGGCCTGCAGGGGGCGGGGGGGATGAAGAATGCGAAGAGAAAGTTTCCCCTGCAGCTTGTGGTGGAGTCCATGGTGAAACGGGTGTCCCCCCGAAGCCCATGGACGAGGACGGGGAGCAGAGACAACTATACCCTGTGAAGATTGATCCACGCCTCAGCAGGTTTGCCAAGGGACTTGTGACTTTGCGGGTGACCAGGCCGGGGGGTCTGGACCCGGACGTCAGCACCCTATGGAGGGGAGAGTCCTGCTGAGAGGCCTGTGGTGAGGGGATGACTCCCCGATAGAGAGGACTCACGCTGCAGAAGGTCGTGGACACGACTCTCGCGTGGGTGGGACCCCACGGTGCCGCAGGGGAAGGGTGTGTGTATGTGGAATGCCCCCCCCCACAGCTGAGATGGAAGACAGCTTGGGAGGAACGGACTGAAACCCCTCACTCTCCATTCCCTGCCCCCCCTGTACTGCGAACGGGAGGGAAGAAGGGAGCGAATCTCTGATTAAAGTCATGAGTGCGAAGAGGCGAGGGGTGGGGGGAGGAAGTAGAAGTGGTAATATCTGGGGAAGAAAAGCAGCTTGTTGGGAATCACCGGAACCCCACTGCCCATTCCCTGCCCCTCCCCGCGCCATGTTGGGGGGGGAAGAAGGGAGTAAAATCGGGACGAGTTTTAAGTTTGCTAAGAAGGGAGGGGTGGGGGGAAGGTGCTTGAAGACCTGGCCACTTCTTATCTCGTTCCGGTTCACTGGGTGTAGTAGTTGTAGTAAGTAGTAATAAATCACCTTTTCTTTCCTTTATTCTGTGCTGCGTCTGTTTTGCCCATTGCACTAATTGCAGAGTGATCCCTCTGTCCTTATCTCAAGTCCTAAGCCTCCTAATATCTATTTTCTCCCCCTTTTCGGCTGAAGGGGGGAGTGAGCGAGCAGCTTGGTGGATATTTGGCCTTTGGTTAGGGCCAAGACCACCACATACATAAAATTGAAATAAAATTGAATTTTCACAATGGTTATCTCTGCATTGTTAGGTTTTTTGTGAAAAATATTTTAGGACTAAAGTAGTAGTAGACTTTTTGGTCAACTGCTGTGGATTTGCATGTATCAGGAAACTATTCTTCTAAGCATCTGAATTACATTAGCAGTGCAGGTATAAAAGATTTTTGCAGTTGTTTTGCACATTTGGGGAAAAAATAACTCTAGGGTTATGCTTAGCATCATAGATGTGAAAGTGAAAACCTTGTACATATCTGTAAATATGTTTCTGAAAACATTTGGTTTTTTCTAGTGGCCTTTGAAGGAAATCCACAGTGTGTATCTGCTAACTGACGTGTAACGAAAAAAGGTCATGCTTGGTCATTTGCCTTTTTTCCTCTGATTGTCTATTAGGAAGTGGTATTTCTGATAAAGGGGAAATGTTCTGGATTAAATTATTCATCCTATTATCAGGGAAAGATAAAGGAGAGAGTTCCACCAGAATCCCTGATATCCTTCTAGAAGTGGAGAGAAGATGCTTGTGGTTCAGTGCAGGATACCCTGAGAAGTAGCTATCCAGCAGAGGTTTCCAGCAATCCTGGTTGTGATTGCTTTAATTCTTTAAGAAGATACGAAGATCTTATGTTTCTGTTAATATTTAGCAATTGCCTGCTTCTATAGCTTTTCTTCTTATTTCTTGCTATTTTTCTACTTTTTGTATGTATAGCACCAGAAGTGGTCTTGGTGTAAAGAGTAGTAAATGCATGTTTCTTTTCAGATGGGACTGAGCAAAAATTACATTATAGTGGAACAGTCTATTTGTAACTAGGTAGAACTGCACAAAAAGAACTTGTGGCTGATTTGTGTGAATGTGTGTGGAAGAAGTGATCCAAGTCCTAAGATTCATGTGTATTCAGCTGTCACTTCCTTTGCTAGCCATGATTCATTCCTAATGGACGGGTGCATGGTAATATACATAAAATTTCACAGAAGACTGCTTAATCGCTTCTAGTAGTAGTATACCCAGCCTGTTCATTGCAAAGACTGTGGTGCTGACTCAAAATTGGGGCAAGACAGGCAACTTGGGATGCAGTCTTTCATGTAGATAGGTGATGTGCTTTTTCCTGACTCCAGAAATTGAAATGGTAGCTGCCTCTAGCTTTAGTTCCAGGTTCCAAATCAGGCATCCAGAGTGTAATCAGTCAACTGTAAAAAATTCAGGTGATTTGTTTATCTTTGCATAGTAGCCTAGATACAGACTGACCAAGGTTGGGTTTTAGGATATTTGAGCGAATCTGTTCTCCTTCATTCTTTTATGACTCAGACAATTTTTATGTAGAACAATGTCTACAGGAAATGGCACTTAGTTCCTTAATTAAGCTGGTTTTTCAGGAAAAACAAAATCTTTCATAAAAACTGACACATGTATACCACTACAATTCATAGATAACTTAGGGAGCCTTTTTCTGCCATGGTAGTAGTTGAATGACTAGAGGCTGATGACTGGAAGCTGGTAGTGTTATACCTATGTGAGCATACATGCAGGTCTTATATATTCACCTTACAGCAACTTTGAGTAAGAGCGCGTGGAGATTGACTTTGGTTTAGGTACTTGTTGTCCGAGACAGAATCTGTTAGCACTGGACTTGTGATACTTCTGATTTGAAAATGGAATATCATCCTATTAATTATTCGTCATCAGTTCTATATACTTTTCTGTCCACTTGAGTGATAACGGGCCATTTTATCTGCCTCTCTATTGCATGTTTATGCATCAGAGGTTCAGGACTTTGAAAATACAAGGTATCACTTGCAGTGAAGTATGCCTGAACTTGTGGGACTCATTGGATTTATGGCCTTTAACGTCTGGGTATGTGTCACAATGCAGTGGGAGGGTAACTGAATCTAACTCTGGAAGAGAACAGGCTGCCATCTCCATGGTGTTTCATCCCCTCCCGTTCATAGTCTATTTCCAAGCTTCTCTGAGAGAGACAACGACTAGAAGCATACTGGAAAGGAGAGCTGTGGGTTTGAATAGTTTTGTTCCACCATGCAAAGACTATTACCTAAATGTAAAGAAAGCTTTCTTGTTTACATGTTTTGTAGTGTCTCTGTTGAACAATTGTATCTTACATTTTAGTGTCTTAAGGAATGGGTGGGATTGAGTAACCTAAGGACTTCTTCTGTTTTTAAATTAGAAATTATGGAAAAATCTGGTGAAGAAGGAATGCCCGATCTTGCTCATGTTATTCGTATTTTAACTGCGGAGAATATCCCTAATTTACCACCAGGAGGTGGTTTAGCTGGCAAGTGAGTACACTACTGGAATTTCTTCAACTGTTTAATTAACTGAAATAAATACTTCTGTTTAATTGTTTTAAAGCTTTCTTCCTGCAGTGGTATACTGAAAGAAAAAAAGTGGGTTTTTTATTTTAAGGTAGCTTGCTTTTGCACTGCATAAACATTCTGTGTCACTGTTGCCATTCTGGAATGGTAAGAGGAAACTGATCATACACTTGCACATAGCATACAGTTTATTTCCAAATGGCTACTTTAAAAATAAATATCTATTCTTGGCCTTTTCCTGTTTTACATTAGTTACATTATGGATAGTTCTTAACTGTTGTATTGAAATGCTGAGTCAGTTTTCCTGATGTCATGTTCCCTCCATGACCTAGTGTCCATTAGAAGTTTGGGTCAGTGTTTGCTTCCTCAACAAATGTTCTTGCATGAAGATTGTCTTACTTTGTTTAATCTTAAACAGAATGTTAGGTAAGCAGGAATATTGAACTAGGATATACATTTTAATTTCTTAATTGGTATAAACATTCAGAAATTATATTGGTTTTCTGAGGCTAATGGTGCTGTTTTACCAACCAATAATTTAAGGATTTAATGAACAGAATTTAGGATTGCATAAACAATTATTAATTTGGAATTCCCCAACGGCGAGTCCTGTTATTGCACCTTGGCATAGGTCATGTTGCTTCTGGAATCTTCGTATTTTTCAAAATACAAAGCCCTGTCCTCTGAGCATTTGTGTACACATCTAATTTCCTTGTGTGTACTTAATAATAAGTGCTGTTTTGCTGTGATTTTTTTTTTCATAGCCTTAAAAGTACCTGTACATTCTGGGTCTTTATATGCACTTGTGTGCATTCCAGGCATTCAGAGGAGTTGTGGTGTGCCTATTCTTAGAGCTTCCCCACTGCTGAATAATGAGTTGGTGTGTGGTGGTGTTTTGCTCATTAATGACTGCCAAGCATACTGCTTCGGTACTGTCGAACCTTTGCACATAATTTATATTTTAATTTGTTGTGACTGAGGTTACGTTTTCAATAGGCTGGTGTTGAGAATTTGCCTTCTGATGCCTTTCCCTTCATTGTAACTTGTAAAGTCCTGCTTTACAGAAAACTGACTTCAGGAGGTGTACCTGCAGCTTCTCCTAAGGAACTGTCATACAATATTGAGTAATGCTTTCTTGACCTTTGAACTTAGCACAAAGACAGGCAATGAAGTATTGAGTTAACTTTTACTTGCAGGATTGAACTCCTGAATGGAAGCTTTGAAAAAGTGTGACTACACAACCTAAACCACATACAATGTAACTTTAACTTTTGTCCTAAAAAGAGAATATTCTTTGTCTTGAGATCTTTATCCTGTAATCCTACCAGGACATGAAAAATTCACACTCTGTCTTTCTGTTTGAACTCCCAAGACCTGGCTGAAACAAGTTGACAGAGAGCTTGTATGTGGCTGACATCCTTGATTTTAGCATCAGTTATAGTCACTCCTGTGTTTTTATTATGCCTGAGCAGGAGAAATGCAATGTGATGCTACCTTTACTAGTGCAACTCTCAGGAACCTCTGAAGTAGCTCCACTTCTGCTGGCATTGTATACTTCCTTCAAGCATCTCACTTGTGTACAAGCCTGTATTGGCACATTTTTGGGGGGCAGGAGATCTAAAGGTGTCAATTCTGCTGCGGTTTCTTGATGGTGGTGTTTCATCCTTTCAAATCTTACTCTTCAAAAAGACTGGCTTCTGGCTTGACTCAGATTCCCCTGTAACTTCAAATCATCAAAAGAATGGTCACTTGTTGCTGAAGAAAATAAAAGTTCTGAGCCACCATGTCACTTAGGTGTTCATACTTCCACTCGACATCCTGCTCCTGAACTTTCCCTTCAAAAGAACGTACACAGAAATATGCTGCTCAAAGGAAGAAGAGTGATTTGCAAAGACAGGAAAATTCCCCAAGTCCTTGATTTTCAAGTCTAATTTAAACCCTCTGTGGTAGCTCTCTGCTGCTTCTGTGGCAGCTTTGCTTGAACTGTCCATGTGTCTTCTGTATCAGTGAGAGATACAACTGCTTTCCACAGCATACATTTAGTCAGAATTATGCCATTCCACCTTCAATAAACATGGAAGTAAATGGAGAGAACACTTCTCCTGTATCATCTGCCTAAAGATTCAACTTCATCTTGCTAGAAAAGTCTTCAGTCAGTGCTGATGGATCCCTATGCTAGCTCAGCTGTGCAATCCTTCCGGAATTCTTATAGTGCTGTCTTTAGCTGATGTGCCCTTGGAGAAGTTGTAGCCTTCAGGTGTAATTTTTTAAAATGTCACTCCCAGTTTAATCCTGAACTTCTTTCTGGGAGCTCATCGAGATGCAGCCCAAAACCTTTGTGTGTAAACAAGCACAAATAACATATACAGCCGTGTCCTGAAGCTTCAAGTTGTTGGGTGTATCTGGTGGGCTTTCTTCCACTTGTGGTGTGATGTGTCTAGGTAAATGCTGATTTCATCAAGATACATTGCTTCTGAACACGTGATAGCAGGATATCTTTTCAGTGTTGTGGATTAGTCATCATCCTGAGATTTCGTGCACTGTCCCTTGCATTCACTGGCCCACAGAGCGTCTAGAACTCCCAAGTATTTTAGTAGGTACTGTTTTAAATGCTGGATCATGATTAGAAAAAAAAATCTTCTGATGCTGGACACCAGATACTGAGATTACCTGATTTATTGCTTCGTCTCAAAAGTCAATGTACTTGCAGAATTCCATTTAAAAACCAAACTCTTCCATATTGAATTTGCATTTACTTCCATGGAATGGACGCAAGACCTTGTCATACTAGATTAGACCAAAGATTGTTCTGGATCCGTATCCTGCCCTCAGGATGGGTGAGAGTAGATGCCCAGGGAAGAATATAAAACCAGGAAAATACGTAAAATATTTCCCTTAGTACTAGTTTTCAGCTGAGGTGCTTACTGATCCTCAGGAAGTTATATACTTAGTGACTTCAGAATTTCTCTTCTGTGAAGTTTATTATGTTCAGAAGGAGCCTCATGACACTTTCAGCATCCTTAGTTTTCTGGGGCAGAAAAAGTTTTGTTCTATCAAAGTCACCAGTCTGTATTTTTGAGACATTCAATCTCAATAGCCTTCAATCTTCAATATTCAATCTTCAATAGCCAATCTCATAGCCTTCTACGA
>VZTU01008191.1:0-24034 GCA_013400835.1 Zapornia atra
TTGATTGCTAAATACATATGTGTAAGATATTAAAATGAAGTAAATACTAACAGAGCATTTTAAAGTGGAGGGGGTGTGAATGTACAACTAAGTATCTTAAGCTCAATGTAGAATGTGATGTTTACACATGTTGGTAAAACTTACGGGGACAGAACCATCTTGGTTTTGTATTTCTAGGAAAAAAGTCTGATTCTAAGGAAGCTTATGTGTACTCCACAAAGGAAAGCTGAAACCTGTCTCTGTTCCAAGTTGCCCTGTTGTAGGTTCTGTGGGGGGAATTCAGCTAGTAACATCCAACAGAACACAAGGAGCAGCCTTGGCTGAAATAATTTACACTTACATTTTCTGCAAAGTCTTTCAACACTTGTACAACAGTTGAATGTCTGCTTGGGGCCTATGAATTAATATGGATGTTAGAATCATTGAGTGATTACATAGTGCTGTCTGTGACATGGATTTTTATTGTTGTATATGTTTTATCATGTCTCTAGAAGCCAGTCAGTGGATGGCTGCTTCTCACCTGGAAGGCTATGATTTACTTCCGTGCAAATGAATCATGTTGAATGATTCTACATGGAGTATCTTTGCACAGTTTACTTCGGACTTGACTATACCAGGCATGTCTGTGTGAGGCTGGGCTTCTTTGTAAAGAAGCTAAGAAATTTATATTTCTACTGACAAGAAATAAGATCCCAATACCATGTATCTTAGATTTTCTATAGTTCTGGTGCTTGTCAGTGCTCAAATGTAACTTTATGCAGCTCTAGTAAAACTGTGAGCAAAACCTTCCCTCAAAATATAAAGCTTTGTAATTTTTGTGGACTTAAACTCTTACTTATAAACAGCAAATTAATCACATGTTTTCCAAAAGAAAAAACAAAAATTCAAGATGAACCTTTTCTAGAATACTTTACTCATTATTAAAGAATAATTACTTTCATATTTCCTGCCAAGTCTTGGCATAAAACTAGTTTTTCCTGCTCTGAGATGGAAGTATATTAATCATTAATAGCAGTTCCAGTCCTTGGACCACTAGTGCTGTCAGTAGGAGTAAGGTATTGACTGAAGGTAATCAGAACTGTGTGAACTGTGGTCATACAGACAACATGTGTTTTGACAGGGACAAGCACATCAAGGAAAAATAATTTAGGTTGCAATTTAAACACCTTTCTCCTGAATCCTGGGAAGCTGTGACTGAAAAGCTTCAGCTCCTATGAATAATCAGCTGGCTGAGTTTCCAGTGCAGCAATTTACTGTTTGTTTAAGCCCTTGGCTTGTTGACAAGAGAAGGTAAAATAAGGGCAGGGTACAATGTTTTGGAGAAAGACCATATATTTTTATATACTACCTGATTTTAATTAATTTTCCAATTTCCTTTTATAAATGCCCTCAACCTAATGGCCTTGCTGGAGAACTGCTGGTACCTTTCTGAGGTTGAATTTGGCAGAAGGCTACTCCTGAAACACCTGTGTGAGCATACAAAGGGGAATCTTTAGGTCATGCAAAGGCTGTAATCTGGCAGCCAAATATATAACATTTCTGAAGTTGAAACTAAACTGAAATCAAGGCAGCTGGCCTTGGTAGATCTTTAATATACTGCTCTTCTGAATTTTTCAGCCAAAAGTTTGCCATTTGAGGCACAACGGTGCTTTAGGACTGTACATGATGTCAAGTACTTGTTTGAGAAAGTAAAAGCTGACTTTCATGTTGCTATTGTTTCTTTGACACTACCAACCTGTTTTGTTCTAGGACTAAGGGACCACAGAACTGGCAGGCTCATGCTGCTCTTCAGGCATTGCTATCTGTATCTTAGTTTAGCTATTTGTACCTTGGAGAGGGAGAATCAAAACAAGAATTTTGTTTCAAAGCCTTGTGAATTCACTGCTGCCTGATAACTGACCTGACACGTATTTTAACTGACTGAAAACCATATGCATTATTCACTATAATCTATTTATGGGTAAGCTTTGGTTCCTAGGGCTCATACAGTTATTTTTCTGTACTGGTGACTTGGCTGCATTTATTTGTTCTGTGGGGAGTAAGTCGAAGATTTTCCTTCTGGCCCATTCTTCTCAAAGGCTGGAGGGATTCAATACAAGTCAGTTTGAAAGAAGAATACACTGTTGTGGTTAGTGTAGTAGAAATGGTATGTGCTATTTTTCTGCTTTATAGATTGAAACTGAATCCTTTGGTTTCAATCCAAAGAAAGCCTTACTAAGAGGAGGTTGAATATCAGCTCTTTCATGTTAACATGGGGATGATGAAAGCTGCATAATAGGTAATAGGTCAAATTTAAGCACTTCTGTATGAGAAATTACAGCCTGGATGTGACTAGTTATGGTTTCTGCTCAGTTCTCACACCAGGTTGATTCATTATGAGTTGCTATTTGTAATAGGAAATTTTCTGTACTTTTCCTCTAATATCCCTCTGAATATAAACTTTATCTGCCTCCTTATGGTTATACATTATTTGCATTCTTTAGTTGCTCTTCACATGCTGCATCTTGTCCCTTGCATCTTCACCTTTTCTTGGTCTTCCTATCCCCATTTACCTGAGTGTCAACACATTGCTGCTAATTAACATCGTGAACTCTTCAGCACCTGCCACCATTATAGGGCTCTTATTTGTAATAAAAAATCTGCAATGTTGGCATGACTTCCTTTCTATGAAGTCAGGAGGAATTTTAGCATTTTCTTAATCAGAAATGGAGATAAGTAAAATGTGCTCTTAATCTTACTTGTATTGGAGATGTTTGAGGAACAGATGAATTTTGCAACTCTTGTGCCTTATCTGGTTGCTCTTACAGGGCAGATCAGCTCTCTATGCCCTTTTTTCTAAGTCTCACTTGAAGCCGTAATTAAACATAACTAGGAATGATGTGTCCTCCTGACTTCGGACATGCAATAGCAGTCACCAAACAGACCCACCACACTTGTGTTTTCAACTGTTCTTGATGGGTGTTTGCATCATTATTGCTGTTAAATACAGTATTACCATATTGACCACCATTGCTTTTACAGACCTGCAGTATTATAAAGGCAATTGACTAGAACCTGGTTTTATTTTATCAAATTTTAAAACTAAATTCTGAGGATAGGCAATGGTATAGAGAAAAACAATGAGGGTGTTCTGACTTTGAGAATGATCAACTGCCAGCCTTCAGAGTTGCAAACTGAGTAAATGTGAGGACTCATTAAGAGGTAACATAACGTAAGCAAATGAACCAGATACTGAAGTCTAGTGAAAGTATCACTTGTAAGGCCAGTGCCCAGACTAGTTTCATACTCTAGGTGTCCCTTGGTAAATCATGTGTTGATCTGCATATATTTCAAAAGAATCTCAGCTGTGTGATTACAATGTGTGATTAAATGAACACAGAATAGTAATGGAGAGTTTAAAGTCTTCAAGAAGCTTGCCACTGTCCCTCTGGTAAGCATGAAAATAGAAATACAGGATGATAGAGCACAATAATTATAAAAGTATTGTTGTCCAGGTATGATGAATGTGGGTTTTGTTGAAGGTTGGTTGTGGGGAAAACTTCTTAGATGAGGAGTTAGGTAATTGCAGAACCTGTTACTCCAGCAAGGTAAGAGGTAATTTGTAGAGACATATAGGCAGAAATAAAAAGGAAGGTAAAAGGTTAAAAGGAGGGGAGGTGGTGCTAAAGTGTGGGACAAAATATACCTAGTTAGAAGGCAAATAGAATGGGAGAGTTGGAGAGGAGGAGTTAAGAGTCTGTCTCTGGTGGTGGTAAGTGTTGGTTTCAGGCAATGATGATTGATTCTGATTCAGATTGAGATGTTAAGACACATGAAACAAGCAGAGTCTCTATAAATTGCACAAATAGAATGGGAGCAGAATCATGACTCCAAACTGGGGAGAGCAGTGGATTGCTAGGCTGTCAGGATTCAATACATGGATGCTCATGTTAATATTGAAGCTCTCCAGTGAAACACCAAGGTCTGAATTCTGCTCTCATGGTGCTGTGAATCATGAATAACCCTATGGACAACAGTGCTGCTAAAGTGAGTGTGAAATGAGAATAACTATGATACAATAATGCTTATCTGTTAAAACAGAAAAATATCTGTGTTCTAGGATTGTATTTCTGTTGGTGGTAATCATCCAGTGCTTGTGATTCAAATAAAGAACATCTAATTCCATTTTTTTGTCTCCTGAGTGAAGCAACATATCTCCTGGCAGTGTCTGCCAACTGGCTGGTTTGTTTCAAGACAGATGATTGTTTATGATCTTTATCCTTGGTATGGAAATTAAATGTTGTGCTTGTTTAAGGCCTGAATCTTGGTTAAAGCTTCCCAAGCTATTTAGTTCCACAAAACCTTGGTGGCGTCTGAGATCCACACATTAATCTGAATACAAGAGTATGTTTTCTGTGTACTTTAAATTTGCTGGCTTTTAATTGAATCAAGCCTTTCTGATGGAAAAGGGAACAGGAGTCAACCTGGGTTCATTTTCATCATTCATGTTAGATATAACATCATGTTTGTTCTTCTGTCTCTTTTGAACTAAATGAACAAGCTTTAAGGTTTGCAGACTACAAATGCTTTGGGGGAGGGACAATCTTTTAGGTCTGTTCAACACTATAAACTTGGGGACCTTGGCTTATAACTGGGTTTGCTGGTCACTACTGCCACCCACACATAATAGTAATGTTTTAAGACTGAACAAATTCCTTAGGAAAAGGATGCACAGGAAAGATGAAACATGGGGGAGATAGTTTTCTGCTAATAGAAGGACTTGGTGTAGTGTTAGGATAAATTTTTTGTACTTACTATAGCCTCACTTTGACCTTGCACAGGGGCTGTGGCCTTGCTGCCCAAGCAGAGGTGTTCATGATCAGCATGAGCAGCTGTGCCACATCTCCTGATGAGAATTGAAAGAGGTTGTCCAGGGGTCTGGAGGGGAAAGTGTCAAAATACTTTGGTTCTTTAAGACTGTGTGGGCACACTGAGTAAAGCTTCAGTTTCTCTGACAGAGCTCTGAAAAGAGATACTGCAAAGTGATGGAGACAAGTCTTCCTTTTCCTGGCTTGAGCCAATGAAAAGATGAAGGGCTAGAATTTGTACTACAGTTGAAAAAAGGTAAATTTTCTTTAATCCAGAGTCCTTAGACTAGGGAAGACTTTGAGCCATCTTTAGTATTGAGGACTCTAATCTATCTTTGAGATACCTATTCCCACTGTAGAACTAGGCTTCATAGTCTAAGTTCTGTTTCATTGTCAAGATATTTTACTTCATTCACCTTTTTCTGTTAACCCCAAACCACTTTTTTGCCCCAGGAAAACAGAGCTTCCTGTTCTTGCCCCTTACTTGTTCAGATTCTTTAGCACTCTGCTCCTGGAAGTGCCTAGAATTAACTTCATATATTGTTAATACCAAAGTCTGCAGCACAGTAAAATCTGAAGTAGTGGAGACACTGTGAGGAGAAATTGAATTTAACATAAAAATAAGACCTTAACTGTTGCATTGACCAAATTATTTCATGTTCTATGTAACTTAATAGAAAGCTCTAAGATTAATTTAAATGAAACTGCTGCAAATTTTCAGACTGAGAAGCAGGAGTCTTGCTGTGTAACTGAAATCCCCCCCAAGGTAGGTAGTGATCTACATCTCTTGAAACCAGGCCCTATTGACCATTAATCACCATTATAGACCATTAAGACTATATGGATATCTAAATGATAGGGTAGAGGTACAGAGGGAGAAACAGCTGTACAGTGGTCTAGGTGATATGTATCTGGCTATCTTGGGTTAACAATGTCTGGACTCAATTTATGCTGCAGTGAGGTAGGAAAAAACACCTTAAGAACCAGGGTCTTTGAAAGTTATGCATCTCTAGTTGCTTTTGTCCCTCCACTTTTTCTGAAGACCTCCAAATGATACATTTCAAACTCTTTGAAAGTTTAGTGGCTGAACCAAACATTCTGGAGGCAATGCTTACCACAAGCTGAAATGACTTTTAATGAGTCTAATAGTTTTGCCTTTCTCAGCAGGAAGAAAATGTTATTCTTTGCCAACCTGAAACAGTTTTGTTAAATCCAGAACAATGTTGTGTCGATATCAAAACAAATATGCTATTTCAAAATAAAGTAAGAATGTTTGTATTTTGAAAATATTGAAACTCCTTCCTCTAGAGAATGTCAAAATAAATTGTCATAATATTTAACCCTCTATGCCTTCCAAATTGGTGAATAATTTTGATCTCCCCACAAGTGTGATTTCTAGCAGATGTATTATTCATCCATTTCTTTGTAGTTTTAGTCATGCTTTTGAAATCCCTGCTGATAATGACTCCACAAATCAAAATATCCCACTATGTTCAGTATTCTATAATACTCTATTCTGTTCTCATGGATAATGATAGTAATAGAAACCTTTTTGTGAACTACAACATAATAAAATTATGTAGACTTAGTTGCTAGGAGCATGGGACATTGCAATGTACCTTCTCAGCAGCATGGGATACCTTGAGAACATAAAATCCATCATGTATTTGGTGGCTCTTCATAGAATAGTGACTTGGTTTCAGAATCCTTACTCAAGGTCAGCTTTCCCTTTTTACCTTAAAGAACCTGGTGATCTTTCACAAAGCTATCTATAAGACATGTGAAGTCTTTGGAGTCAAAGCTGACCCATGTGTTGGCTGAAATTCCAAGAGGGAGACTTCTGTGATAAAATGAAGCAGTTTTGTGCAAAATAAAAAGCTTCTATTTGAGACTGGCCTTAAGAAGTAGAGTATAAGGTGTGTGACTGAAGTGCTGGCATCTTCCATCAATAATCATAAAAATACATGCATGAGGAGAACACAGAAATAATGCTCTCCCAAAGCAAACAACTCCCTAGCAAGTAGTTGTAAAAATACATTACAACAGAAAAGCTCCATGAGATATACAAGGTTCTATTGGTGAAAGGAGGTAATTCAGGCTCTCAGTTTTCATGTTAAGCTTTTCCTGTAGTACCTGAACAAGTCTCTGCAGTCTCCCTGAGCACTCTACAAATGTCTGTCTTGGACAGGCAAGTGCCTTCTGAGGTCATTTACCTGCTTCCCCACTCCATTGGCAACAGGGGTGAGACACATGCAAAACTATGCAGGACAAATCCAGACCTTTAATACTGGCATCAGGCACAGGTTTGAAAATCTTTATATGGTGAAAGAAACAGGGGCTTTTGAGAAACATTTCTGTGTTCCAGAGCTGAAAAGGATGCTATGCTGATATTAGCTCTGTTGAGGAAGGGGGGAATTTTGTCAGCAAGAACACATCACCTCATTTCTCTTACCCTCTGGTATTGGAGTAGTCCCTGGCAAAGTAGATGAGACCTGGAGGTCACCTGCTGTAGTCTGACTTATCATGCTTTACTACAATCTTCTGGGAAATGTGGTGAATCTTCCCATGTGGGCTTCCTACTTCTGTCCTCATGTATGTTATTGGAGCTGTATGGACCAGGGCAGAGAAAATGGTCTTGTTCTGCATAGACTTTAAAAAAAAAAAGGCAGAAATGGTTGAGAAGTCAGGTTAAAAGTTCTGTAAGTGGGTCTGCATGTTTTCCCACCTAAGCAATGACTAGTCTTTCATTTTCCTGAATCTCATGCTCCATTTTTCTTTCTCTTTTTGGCTGTGTGTGTGTGGCTTCTTTGACTTTGTCATCTTCATGAGCTTTGCTTTACAAAATCCAGCTTACTGAACCTGCACTGTCCACACTTAAACCTTCCATTGATTCGTTGTTCTGAGATGATTATAGCCACTGCAGTACAAATACCTGCGGAGATCATAGGCAAAGCTAGTGCCCCTGCTAGTATAATTCTTGCTGTCTTATCCTAATGATGCTTAAATGAATTCAAACTGTATCTGGCATGAAAGAGTGTGTACAGCACTTATTTCCCTGGAGGTTCTGGTATTATGAAATATTTATTTTCAAAAACTTGAATCTGAAAAAAATTAAGACTGAACTCTCAGCTGAAACCAGGATACATTGTCCCTAAGTTTTGAAAGTGTGCTAATGTGACTGGTATTTTGCTTCATGTTATCACCACATCTTGTGGTGAATTTCCACTCCAGTCCTCTAGATGCCTAACAAAAAGCTGGTGACCATCCATAGAAATGGAGCTCCTTTGGGAACAGATGAGATCACTCAGCTGCCATAAAATGTGTTTAGAATGTGGAAGAAGAGGCTTGATCCCAGGTTTAAAAAAAAATCTGGTTTTTGGTACTGCTTGTTGTGTGCTCAGTGGTGTCCCAGATAGGATCAAGTCTTAGCAGATTTTAAACATGGCCACAGCAAAGAAAAGAGCTACTCCTCAGTAACTTCTTTAACTTGACTTTGCAAAGTCAAGGAGATGCTCTTGCTCCTGTTCAGCAATACTCTTGAGCATGGACTTAAAGATCCACAAAATAACACCTGTCTAGCCACTGTCCCAGAAAAATGTGATACTTTTGTAATGATCTAACTTAAACTTTACAGAGAATATGACATGTGGTTTAATGTTGATTCCTCAAACTTAGAAAGGCAAAGGAAATTAGGGGTTGTGTGGGTATTATGGAAAATTATACACCTATAGTTGAATGTTATATTTGGAACTACTAAATAGGTTATTACTAGTATAAAATATGAGTGATAAGATACTTTGCTGTTGACTCTCTTGAGGGACAGGAGGCCTTGCAGAGGAATCTCAATTTATTGAGGCATTGGACTGTGACTAATGGGATGAAATTTAACATGTTGAAGTGCTGGTCTCTGCACCTAGAATGAAGTAAGGCTGGGCACAAGTATGAATTGGGAGAAGAGTGGCTGGAGAGCAACCCTACAGAAACGGATGCGGAGATGCTGGATGGCAGCAGCTCAGTATGAGCCAGCAGCCTGCTGTGGCATCCAAGAGGGCAAACGCCATCCTGGGGTGCATCAAAAAGTGTAACCGGCCAGTCAAAATGGATAACTATCTTTGCGTATTGAGCATTGGTGTGGCCTCACCTCAAGTACTGTGTGCAGTTCTGGGCTTCTCAATTTAAGAAGGACCTTCAGGTCCTTAAATGTGTCTAGAGGAGGGCAACAAAGCTAGTAATAGGGCTGGAAGAATGTCCTGTTTTGAGGAGTGGCTAAGGACTGTTGTCTAATTTGGAGAGAAGGAGCCTGAGGGTTTACCTCATGGGTCTCTAAAGATTCCTGAGGATGGGATATGGAGAGGGAGGTACTGAGCTGCTCTTGGTATGCATTGATAAGATCTGCTGGAATGGTTCAAAGCTATGCCAGGGAACACTTACACTGGATGTTGGGAATTATTTCTTCATGGAGAAGGGTGGTCATACTCTGGAACAGGCTTACTAAGAGAGGTGGTCAATGCCTTGAGCCTGTCAGTGTTTGAGGAACTTGGACAATGCCCTTAATACTGTTCTTTTACTTGGTCAGGCAGTTAGGCTAAGAGACTCTTCTAGGTGAAATGAAATATAGCTTAAGAATGGTAACATTTAATAGGGTAAAAAAAACCCCAAAAAAGTAAAGCTATAACAAATATATTGTCTTGGCTTTAATCATGCTAATTAAGATGACTGAAAAAGGGAAGGGAAGAAAATTCAGAAAGAGTAAGCTGAGATTTGCAGGTCACAAGTCAGAACCAGCTTGAACAAAAAGCTAGTAGGTGTTTGTGAGCATTGTATAGAACAAAATTGCTTGTGAGATATAGATGTGCTCGTTAAACACAGATATGCATGTTAACTAACCTATTCAAAGATAACTAAATATTAATTCTATGCAGTAGTCATGGAGTGACACAACGTTATATCAGTGATAGTGTTAAGAAGTGTCTGAAAACAGCATGTCTTGGGCTTTGAAACCGCATTTGTGCCTTGGCTCCTGTGGACGGATGCATCAAGGTTTTCCTTGTATTTTTGTTTCTGAATTCTTGTAACTGAGGTAACATTTTCTTCTAATCAATCTGTAGACATTATGATTTTTTGAGACAGAATTTTCTCAATTCTTCTTGAACGGTAAGTGGACTGAACTTTCACAGGTTCTCTTATCACTTCCAGAGTGTATCTTGTGGCCAAAAAAGCTGGTGATGGCTTGAGAGGGGCATGTCTGTACACCAGGATGTTAGCCTGTAGGTACATTTGTAACCCAGCCAAACCTTCAAAAGTGAGGTGGTGGCTGTTTTGGATGGGCTTCCTTGTGATTTCTCCAGTCTTATACTTCATACTATGTTTTCATGCACCTTCACAAAATAAATTTAATGTTGGAAAAGATGCACTTGCATACCACCTTTGTTAGAGTTAGCACACCGGCTTGTTCCTGGTACATAAGTAGAAGGTAGATATGTGATGTTGAGGCATTTTTATTCTGGATAGTTTAAGATTTAGTTGTGAGATGGGAATATTTTGTTTCCAAAGACGCAAGAGTCTCTAGGAGTCAAGTACAACTTTATCAATTCCTGAGAAAATGTTGAAGATGGGACTTGGAGGGAAAGCAAAGCCCGAAGTCATCTTCAGTGAGTTTTTCTCAGCACAGTTGGGGTAGGGACTACTGGCCTGATGGCAGTGATTCAGGAAACTATAGTTTATAGCTAAGGCCAACAGTGTTGAAGACTTCTTTGTCTTCACAGAACCTCAAAAGGGGATCTCAAGAGCTTGGTGTATCTCTGGGGCTTTGGGCAACTACTTTGATACCTCTGGACTCCTTTTTGGTTTGTGGGTTCTGTTGAGTGGCCTAGAACAACTGACTTATCTTACATTAAAAGCTAGAGTGCTCCTGAAGCTTGCAAGCCAGCAGAGATAGAACCTGTCACTGATGTGGTGTATACTAACTTCCTCCAATTCAGTCTTTTTTACTTGAAAATGTTAGGGATTTTATACTGGCTTCTAAAATTTGGTATCTGAAGGTCCTCAAAGGGAACGAATGCCAGAAGTAATCTTGGGACTATTTTAGAAAGACAGCAGGACTGAGACCTATGATTAGGTTTTTATCTATAGCAAAGTTAAGAACTAGTCCCAAAGTTGTGGTAAAAAAGTAATTTGGCTTCATGCTGACAATCAGCTGTGGAATGAATACACATTGCAAATTATTAAGCAGAAGAGTGTCCTATTTCTTCAATTTAAAAATATGACTAATTTCCTGAACCTATTGCTTGTATTAGAAAAATTAGATGTACTTTTCATTTACACCAGCATACTTGATGCAATTAATAGAGCTAGATGAAAAGCGGGTATGTTTTGATACAAAAGCAAATGTGAATCAGTGATTTTCTGTCATAAAAGTATGTAATTAAGTAATCTTCTGCTCTGACCCACAGGAGAAACTGAACTTTGCCTGAAACAAACATATAAATAGCAGCCCTGTATTTTGAGGAACAAAGGGTGATATTTACAGAAAAGACAGCATATTATCAGTGTCATCATCCCTCTGTAGTTAGCAAGAACTGTTTCCGAAGGGTCCCCCAATGTTACAATTTCACCAAGCAAAATCCAGAAAGCAGGGATCATTTGCTTTTGTTTACTTTTTTATAGTACTCTTGGGGTACAAGCCTAAACTTCAGGCTGTCACTTGCATAAAATCTGTTGATGTCTGTTCAAATATTGGTGGCTCAGGTGTGGATGGCCAGGCAGAGCCTGCACAGGACCCATATCACTAAGTAAGGTATTGCTCCCACACTGGGATCCTCTGCAGGGCACAATGCAAAGTCCCCTTTGCACTGCTAGAGCCAGAAGGTGCATTTGGTAGGCACATATGGCTGGCTCGCAAATGCTATTGAGTAATTCTGTTCTACCTTGACAAAGCAAGCTACTATTTCTCCTTCCTGATCAGCACTTTATGCAGGTGAGATTTCAGAACTGTTTGGCATCCCTAGGGCTAGGTGTATAGCTCAGGACTTCTGATCTACTGATATCAAGAATTTTCTTTCTCCCATTTTCCCTCTTGTTTTGTCTCTTGTCAGACTCCTGTCTTTGTTAGAATTCAGCGCAAGTAAGCAAATCTTTCTAAGTGCTTACTTCATTGCCAACTGACACTCTCCATAGTTGCATCAAAATGAAAAACTCTTCATCAACACATTAGGGCTGTGATATTTTATACAAGATTCTTACTGGCTGATAATTTCACTTGGCTATGAGGCTAGGGTTTGGGTTTTTTAAGTGTTATGAAGTCAAACTGAAAATAGTCAAACACTTTCCCATTGTGTATGTGTTAATTTATAAGGTGAATTAACACTTATTTTCAACGTTTTTCCGTGTGCCAAGAAGAATAGCAGTGAAAATCAGAGAGTGTATGCTAATTAAGATGTTCTAATAATGGAGGGAGCCTGTCAGCCTCAAGCACAGAGGTTTAGATAACTATCAGTTTCTTCTGTAGTTGTGATTATTCCACATCAGTTGTTCCATAACTCTTCCTTTTCACCAGATCATCATATAGAACCAGGACTTGATGCAAGGCTTGCCCATGTTTTGTGTGTCAGTGTATGTAGTGAGGGGGAGATTGCAGTGCTGAGCTGGGGGTACTACTGATGTGGAGCTGTCGTTGTAGTTGGTTATGACAAGGAACAAGTGATGATGACCAGACTTGACTAAAAGCATGATTGTTTCATTGAAAAGGATCTTGGTGCCTTGCAGTCCAGTAAGTGTTTAATTTAGGACAGCATAGAATGTTTACATATATAATGGAAAACACAATCAAATGAATTTTTTAAGAAGCATTATAATACCACACAAAAAACCCAGTCTAAGTTATACACATTCTGAGGTATGTTCGCACTCTGTGGCTTCTACTTCAAAGTTTTTTAAACTGTGGCAAACATGGTTTCTATTATTTTGGATAAGGCCAAGTCCTTAGACAATCTGTCTGAACCCTGGTTTTTTTGTTTGTGGTCAGCTGCTACTGCATTAATAGTGAATGTTTATTGAATTAGTGCTTGATGTTTCTAGCAGAGCTGGTTTTCAGAAGATTTTGGGTCATTAAGATTTGACACAAAAAATCATGCAGTAAGGGACTAAGAAAAGAAACAAGTGCTGGATGTCATCCTTATTCCCATCGGCACAAACACCTGTTCTTTGGGTTTTTCCCAGTATCTTCTGAAGCAATAACCTCCAATGACTCTAGCTGTGGGCTACTTTAATAGCCTATTTTTCATTAGAGTTTTTAGGACTGTATTGCTCCTTCTCTTAGACTAATTTTTCTGAGTGCAGACTGCCAAAGGTTATGTAACTTTCAGCTTAGGGAAGGGAGATGGTCATCTTTAGCTAAAGCTTGAGGGGAAGAAAATGCTGGTTTATTATTTCTACTTTGTGGTCTTGGGAAAACCACTTCTGTAAAAGCCTGGTCTCTTTGCAGTCTGTGCAAGGGGCATAGTAATGCTTTCTTGTTGCTTCTCTTCTGGAGTGTTGTGAGAATTAACTTGTTAATGCTTTGTTGTTGTGTTATAGATTAGAAGATCTCTGCATTTGGGTGTTGACATAGGAATACTGATTGTGCCTGTATATTTCCCTCAGTTGTCCTGAAATGAAAAAAAAGCTGAATGGCAAATGATACTTGGATTATATAAGGAGGAACATGGGGGATTAATGTGTGCTATCTAACTGGAATCTATTAATTGGGTTTTAACTTTGCTTTTTTCCCCCCAAATAGTTGAGTTTTCACATGGCATACTAGAGGGAGAACAGAAATCAGTCCTTTATGGGCCAACAGATACAGTGTAACAGCCAGCAATATAATGCTTCCAATGAAAGGGAACAGCCATCTTTGACCTCCTGAGTAGTTGGGCTAAATGTCAGCTACATTTGTGTTCAAATGGCACTGCTTTTGTTTCACTAGGAACTGGATTCATATCAATAAACATCCAATAACAAACTCATTGGTACAGTGATCTACTCAATAAGTTCCTGACTTCAGCAGTAAAGCTGCACCTGAATAATGATAGATGTCCTGTCCTATCACTGGTTCTATAAACTATCCAGTTCTTACAGGTGGTTTTTTTTAAAAAAAAACGAAGTTATTTGAAAGCACGAAGGTTGCTTTGTCTCTTACATCAATGTTTAAACCCCTTTATGATCAAAGGGGAAAATGGGGAGAGGGCAAAATATAGATAGACAACTTGGATCTGAACTGAAGTTAGCATCTGGTGTTGGCAAGGAATGTCCCATCCATCAGTAATGAGAATTACTATTTAAAATAATTCTGTAAAAGACTACAGTTCTGGATAACAGTGAGAGATTCAAATAGAATAAAACATCTTGCATCCCTTTGTCTTTAAAATGAAAAAGAATAATAATACTAAAACCAGTTAACGCCATCCTGGGAAGCTTAAGAATCTGGGACATCTCATTAGCAAGAATAATAGCATTTATAAGCTTGCTGAAGTTCTTTTTTCCCTCAGTCTTGCTGGAATGCCCTTAAACTTAAACACTGTTCCCCTTCAAGAAGAAACATACCCCAACTTCCCCACCCCCCAATTTCAGTATTTATTAATGTAGTGTAACTTTTACTTTATGGCCAATCACCATTTCTACTGCCAAAGCTAGACCCAAGAGATGAACATCTGAATACTTAGTTATTAAAATTGTAAATATGAAAGGGAATGAATTCAACTGAAATATACTCTTTCTAATCATAGCTTCTACAGGAAAAAAACACCCTATATAAGGCTGTCTGCCTGCCAACCAAGCAGCCTAGAATGAGTATTGACTCTCTTGGCCCGTTTTAAAGAGATTTGGTAGATAGTAAAGTTCTTCAAGGTTAAAGTTCTTACTAGTTTACACAACCAGCATCTGTGCAGAGCTGTAACTCAGTGCTAGTTACTTCTGCCTCCTGGCTCACCAAGCAGCACCTCTTCAATGGCCTGGCAGTCAGCCAGAGGTACTTCTGTTGAGTTGGAGGTCAAAGAAAAGAAGGGACTATGGGAGGGTCTGTGGTTATTCATCAGTGTGTATGTAGAAATGCAGAAACCAACTAAGGAATCAGTGCTTTTGAGGTTGTGGGGTTTCTAGAATTAATTTGTAACAGAAATTGGTGTAAGTTACTTAGTGCTGAATGCTCATTAGGAAGAGAGGTTGTTACTTTGTCTGAAAAATGCAGTGAATTCTTCTATAATGAGGATGTAAGAAAAGATAGCAGTGCTTGTTCCTTAATGTAACACAATTAGCATTACAAATGGAGTTGACTATTTTTTTTGTCTTTCCAGCATTGTATTTGCACTGAAAAAAGTGGATACTGATCTTGGTTGGAAACATTTTAGCTATTAAAGTTGGAGATGGCTTTCTTTTTTGTAGTTAGAGACATCAATAAGACCTAATAAATCTGAATGAGTTTTCTTGATATACATACATAAAGACTGACACAAAGTGAAGTCAAATACAGTAACAACCTTGGCCAAAGTGAGGTGACGGATGATTTGGTTCAAAATAGAAAATATGACCTTGGCCACAAAGTTAGATTTGCTGACTGCGAAGAAATGGCATCTATCCACTATGGCATAATAAAGCTAAAACGTGACTAAAAGCGAGCATTCTTGTGTCAGAGAATTCTAGTTAAGGGTTTGGCTAAACTGTAGAATCTCATGTCAACTCATGCTTAAAGCAGAGCATAGTAGAAAACTTGCTGGAACATGTACATCCCCTGCTATACAGAACCTGGAGAGGGATTTGAATTAAATTCCTTTGAGCTAACGAATTTGAGAAGTGATGAAATGCCTGTTGTTGATTTGTTTGTTTTCTCTCAAGATGTGTTGCATTCACATACTGAGTTATCTTGCCAAGTACCACAAACTATATCTTTTGCCAGTTTTCTTGGAGTGTTTCCATTACTAGAGTAGGCTACAAAGCAAATTCACATTGACTGCTTGATCTAATGTGCTTTAACATGTCGAAGTAAGACCTCTTTACATGGAAAGGAAATGAGCTAGGCGGTAAATGGTGATGTGTGAGAAGCATGAGGTTACATTTCATGGCACTGATAGTGCTTTCAGGAAGGGTAGCTTGATTAGCATATGTTCAGAGCAACACTGGGGTGCTTAGCTTCTTCTGTAAAGAGTGGAGATGACAATTTTGGGATTCCTTTTCCCAGCATATCATCAGGACATGATATATGCAACTCAGTTGTCTGGCCACACTCTCTCAGTACTCATATGTTGGATTTTGTATTTTATGCTTA
Organism: Zapornia atra; assembly: GCA_013400835.1. Lineage (NCBI taxonomy): Eukaryota > Metazoa > Chordata > Aves > Gruiformes > Rallidae > Zapornia > Zapornia atra. The sequence goes on from VZTU01008191.1 coordinate 16,144, forward strand.
CTGCCACTCTCATGCATCAAGAAGAAAAGGTAGTGACCCAGGTTGGACCAACCCTTTGGACCATCCTTTAAAATGGCACAGTATAGTTTCAACCAGGCAGGGTGCTGGATACCCTCTGCTCAGGACTGCTGTGTGTGATGGGCTAAAATCATCATGTGGAGTGCATTAGAGAGATGAACCTTTTAATTTTATATGGCAGAAATTCCTAACCATCTGTCAGTATGTGGTCTTGGTACAGCTATAAGCAATACAATGTTCAATGTTCTTCAATATAACAGGGCTAAATGGTATCTTCATGACACTTCTGACATCTTGTAGGTCAGCATGTTCAGGGCATGAATGAGTAACCTAGATAAATGAATGAAATATGAAGGAGATGACCCCTTCGTGTGCCATGTATCTCAACATCTAGATGTGCCTTTTGCCTTACTATATCAAAAGGACTTTGCATATCAGGCTACTACTGATGCTAATTTGAGGTGAGGGCTAACTTTTTTCACTAATAACAATCTTATTTGATAATTAAAATTTTAAATTTGCACCTACAAATTATCTGTGTTGTATCTGATAATTTTTTGCGTTAATGTCAGATTCCTCTGCAGTGAAATTTCAGACTGTGCCAAACAGAAGCAAATAATATACAAATCCTGTTGGCAAACATGAATAGCCTGTGGGACTGACCAGAAAAGTATGCTTTTCTTACTGCTTTTGGGGGAGTGTTAATAATTCACAATCAATTCTTGGAAGAATCTTATTAGGTTTGGAAAACATATACCAAGGAACAACTGTCTTTGAACCTAATCATATAACAGACCCTTCAAAATGTATTTTTGAATGTGAATACACACAATTGTGTGAATATACAATATACCCCATGCTATCAGTTCTACCATTGAACTCTGAATGTTTTTTACTACCATACCAGCAGTTTGAAGTTTCAGATATGACTGTTTTGGATGTGAAGGGCTCTACCTTTCAATATATTTGGCTTTGTATTCGCTTTCCATAAGACCACCTTCAGTGAAATCCTGTATTATAAAGGACAAAAACACAATGTGAAAATCAACTGATTCATATCATATGAATAAAGAACAATTTGATATAATATATTGGAGCCTTTGTCAGTGGATACTCTCTTCTAAGCAGGCTTCTACTGCATTTAAACAGAAAGCTTTCATGTAACTTAAAATAAATTATTCTTGTGTGACAACCTATGGGTTGTTCCTGTAGGGACTGCACCTTCACTAAAGCTTTCCTGCAGTCATGCATACAGTCTGTAATGGAAAAGATGCTTCTTTGCTTAGCAACCTGGTGGATATACAAGTCCCAGCTTTCCTTTTTGGTTCCCATGGCATCTAGGCAACATTCATAAATACTTTAATCACAGACCTAGCCTAGTATGGTCTTGTTTAAAATTTTATATGTAAACAATAAAAGCAGAGGTGGGCATAGACGGAAAGTGATATAAACAGCAGGAAGTCAGTCTCATGGTAGTGTCAACATATAGCCATCAAGATAAGAAAAACTTTGCATGAAAAATTGTAGATCTTAACTGTCATACTGTAGAATGAAAAAGTTTTCATCATTCAGGTGGCATCTTGCAGTTCTCTTTGGCTTGTGGTAACTACATAGGACCAAATATAAGACTAGAAGAACAACTAGTTTTTGAGGTTTCTGATGTTTCTGAAGCCAAGGTACAAAATCCTTTTTTAGAAATCTACTTTGAAGTTTGGTCAGGTGGATTGTTCAGTTGAGGAGGTAGGCCAGGAAGAATCAGGGAAAGACGGTGTGGCTCTAAAAATGATGTATGTGCAGATTGTTACTTTGAAGTATAATATAGACAATTAGGTATACAAATATATCCTTGAGTATATCAGTAAGGTGTGGCTCTTAGCTCACTTCTGTGATCTTACATGAATGTGTAACCCAATCTCAGTAGATTTAGCTTCAAGCTTGATTTTTCAGCTTCATCTCACATATGGTGTTCAGAGGTAGGTTCCAGATCAACTTTTGTTACAGAAATCTGTGTTGAATTTTTTTCTATCCTAGAAGCCACCAGCTAAGTTTATCTTTGCCTTTTGGGATGACACATCCAACCTTCTAGCCCAGTAAAAATTTGGTGGTGTTATTGCTTGTGAGAGGCCACATGCTTTCTTCCAGGCTTTGTCTTGGCCCTTCTGGAGATTGCAGCACCAATTATCTAATGACCAGATGATGATTACCTACTTTATGTAGTGATATGTGAATGTGTGGTTGTGATGCTTGTTGTTTCTGCAGCTAGTAGATAAGTGCTTCCTGTGTGTGGAACAAACTACCTATTAAGTCTAGAATCAGCTGCAGTGCAGAGCAGTAAAGGCATGGGATGACAGCAGATGCCTTAAAAGCACCGGTGTGTAGATGGACATTGGAGGCTCAAGGGATGCACCCTGAACAGTTTTGTAAAATCTGTTTCAGGCATAAGAAAAAAAAGTACAGTAAAAGGTAATATACAGTGAATTTACTTGATCAATGAAGAAAGTGTGTAGTGCATGTTCGTAAATTACTCTGAGGAAGGAGAAAGCATCACTCTCCTGGAAAAGTTCTCTAGATACTGAAGGCTCCCTTTCTTTCCCCTCCAATGCATGCCTTCATCCTCCCTCAAGCTTTTGACTTTAAGAAGGTGGCCAAAGCAAAGGCAGGTATGAAATTTAGGTTATATAAAACTTAAACTATAGGATTATATATGTAAACATTTTATGCTGATATTAGTAATAAAACTTTAGTATGGTTATGACTAGGTTAAAAAATGAATCAAGCTGTTAAGACTAATTAAAATAGCAATACATTCTTGGCTTTGCATATAAGTTCCTTCGGCCCATAATATTTTGTGTGATGGGAATTAACAGGTATCTAACTTGTAAACAACAAATGGGCAATGCACACCTACAGTGAACATGGTATTACAGGTGGTACCCTCCACACCTGAACCTCCTTTTAAAAGGAAAATCTAAGTGCAATGACTAAGGTCACAGCTCAGATTTATTGCATTCAGGTGGAATCTGGGTGACTTCAGTTGAGCTCTCTATGGACACAGGTGTCCTCATACACAATTCACTGCTGGGTCAGTTAACTTGTAAATAATCAGTCACAGAACACTGTATGAATTAAAGGTTTCAGTATTAAATAAATCACGTTAACAAATGTAAAAAGTGAAATGTTTTAATTTGGATGGTTTTAATTAAACTATAGAAGAAGCATGTTTTGAAAAAGGACTTTGAATGGAGAATGAATTATTTTTCACCGTGTTCTGCTAAGCCATTCTGTGCTGTTCACTTTGGAAGGTTGTGGTGCTTAAATGCCAAAGTAAATGCAAGGATGCACAGGAATGCAATTGCATATGAGTTGGCATATTCTCTAAATTCTTCTTTGGTAGGCACTTAGAATTTCCAACAATGCTTTCCATTTGACAGAATTTCTCACCTTTGGTGTCTGACCCAAACTGCCAATATAGCTAACTTTCATTGTAGGAAAGTTTGATAAAATTTTAACCAACAGGCTTAATAAAATTGCACAGTCTGTTTTACCCATCTACTTGAATGGTTCATTACTAAAGTTGGCATGATGACTTCAATGCAAACATGTAGTTGTTGACCAGTGCTAGAATAAAACATCATAACCAACAGAATATAGGATGATTTTCTTTGCCTTTATTTAACTAAAAATTCATGTGTAATCTCCTTAAGCAAGGCAAATAACTACCTGATTCATTTTGCTGAATAGCTTAAAGCTTGGTAGTCTTTAATAAACTGTTAAGGACTACCATGCATGCATGCAAATCATACTGTAATATGTTTTTTCCATTTGAAACTACTGATAAGCTGCTTTCTAATAGCTCAGTGATTAAAGAAATAGGATTCTGCTTGTTGAGTCTCAAACTCGAGTGTTTAAACCTGGAAATACAAAGGGAAATGTAGCCCTTCCTTTCAACGTTTCTGAGCTAAAGATAGTGAGAATGTGCTTGGTTGTTGCTTTCAATTACTGAATATTTCCTGTGGGTTTAGGATCCTTTTCTGGAACAGACAAAAGCCAATGTCTGCATTGGAAGTGTGTTCCTTCCTTAGAAAAGAAATATGCACTTGCAAATCTGTTCCTGTTTTAGGAAAATAGTGAGTTTGGATATTGTTGTTGTATCAAAGATTGAAATGCACAGTGCTTTTTTCTACTGTTCCTTTTTAAGCTGAACTGAGCTATGGAGGTACATGAATATACTTGAGATTGAACTAAGCCAGCCAGAAATGGTAGAGATGGGTGTAAGGGCAAGAAGGCTTTCCTGTATGTCATGCAGTGAATGAGCAATTTCTTTAAGAGCACTCTTGAGTTAAGCACTTTGCCCAGTAAAGCCAACCCTGACATTAAGTTCCTTTCTCTGTAGAACGCTGTGCCAAGGACCCCTCCCCCCCTATTTTATGGACTTTTGTGTGTGAGCACTAACTAACCTTTGTGTTTCTAAGTTTCCAACCTACATAGCCCAAAATTAAATTCTGAAATCCTTGGTATTATTACCTTCTCTGATAACGGTGGTTATGAGTTCTATACCAAAACCATTGTCAACTGAATCCTGGGTGGCATCAAGTTTAGCATTGCCAGCTGGTCCAGTTTGGTGATTGTCTTCTCAACATTGTGCTGGTGTGGTCTCACCTCAAGTGCTATGTGCAGTTTTGGGCATCACAGTACCAGAGTGACACAAAACTACTGGAAAGTGTCCAGGGGAGGGCAACGAGGATGGTGAAGGGTCTGGAGGGGAAGTCTTCTGAGGAGAGGCTGAAGTCCCTTGGTTTGTTCAGTCCGGAGAAAAGGAGGCTGAGGGGAGACCTCATAGGGGCCTATGGCTTCCTGATTGGGGTGGGGAGGTGGGTGTGATGGTGGTGTGTAAAGGGGCAGACACTGATCTATTTGGTGGCCAGCGATAGAACCTGTAGGAATGGTATGAAGCTGAGACAGCAGGTTTAGGTTTATGGGTCCCTTGCGACTCAGGATATTCTATGATTCTAAGCATAAAAGTATGCTTTCATTTATGAACATAGCTCATTTAGTCCTTATATGTAACTGAATCAGAGTTGAACATATGTAAGGAGGGGCCAACCCAGGTCTTGAAGCTTCTTTGCGTCTTCTCTCCTCAGCTGTAAATATCAAATGCTGCATACTCAAAAAATGTGGCATGCTCAGGAATATAACCCCAAAGAATATGCAATGTGAGCTTTACAGAAATTAAGAGTGTAGTGGCAGAATCAAATCCACAAGGGTCTCGGGTATTTTCACTTTCATGTGACATAGAAACAGGAGCATGTCCATCTGAATGCATGCTTGTTAGCTTGTAGTTTGGCTGCATGCATGCTTTCCTATTGCTTGCAACAGCAAATGACATCTAAATGTAAATGCAGTGCCAGAGGTATAGAAACCACAACTTGGACTTTCTTTCTTAGGGCATGCCCACACGTGTGAGTACTCTTCTCACTTTAGATACAAGAGTCTTTCCCTAGTTGGTGTCATGATCTGTTTGTGGGTTGAACTGCATGAATCTTCTTAGGATTTAGGTAACTGACTTCTATTCTCCAAAGGTAAAAGGTATTAGGAGTTTATGCTTAGATTGACAAGCGATTTAGCAAAACTAGAAACAAGCAAATCTCTAAAGCTTTTCAGTTGCCTGGCCTGTGAAAGATGCAGTTGTGTTGCTATAGCAACTGCAGTGGGCCAATAATGATGTCATCATTCAACCAGCTAAAATGGCTATCACCTTATTGCAAATACTGGATACAAATATTGAGTCATCTAATTGCTAGTATGAATAATGTTCCCTCCTTCTTTAACAATTTGCTACAAAGAAGAAAAGGACTCATACCTGACTGGTCAAAATAGTAACCACATGCAGTAATTCGAAAGGTGGGGAAATGTCTTTGTTGCCAAACTCTGTTCTTTTCAAGCATGTACAATGTAGATAATTACTGAAAATATTTTTGATGTTTGTAGTCAACTTTGAAAACTTTGTGGTGCTCGATGTAAATTTTGGGAGATATTTGTACTACTTTTGCTGAACGTAATTACTCAAATTGAGTCACTGGCACACCAGCACATGGCTGGCTCTATAGTGTGGAGGTCTCTGAATGATGTGCCAGCCCAATACTGGATGCAACAGCTGTTGCTTGATGGGTACCATTGAAAAAAGAGACTTGGCTTATCTCCAAATTTTGGGAGGATCCATTTTCTTTTGGAAGGTGGAACTATCATTTCCTTTTATCTCCATAAATCAATGGACAAGTGCAAAGAGTTAGTTAAAATTTTGGACAGTGTTTATCATGCTTTATTTATTAGCAAGTTCATTGAATATTTTTTTCTGAGTTTATATAGAAGAGTTGTATAACTATTCCGGTAGGAATACTTCTCCCCTCAAATTATGGGCTTCGTCATTTGGTGTATCTTCCTGTCTGATATGATTGCTGTTGGGCTGAATATCTGGAGGCCTCCATTTTCCAGCAGAGACCAAGGCAGTGTTTCAATATTTCTGACAGGGCTTGGTTTTCAGAGTCATACATATTTCTCCTGTATATGAAAATTTACCATATTTTTCTCAGTTCTTTCCATAAGTCTATTAAGAAAAATGTTAGTGTTTATGATGGAAATCTGCTTGACTCTTCTTTCTTTTGTGTATTCATATTCTGCAGTCACCTGCTTGGTGACTGTGTTTGAGAGACACAGAATGCCTTTACAAATAGAGCCACGTAATTCTTCAAAGAACTCTCATGATGGTGAAGGAGAAATGTGAGCTCAGGTGTTTTTTTTGCATTTCTTCTGGCTCTCCTGGAGAAGGAGCTTTGGACAAGCTGTGATGCTAGATGGTATATAGGCTTTTCTCTGACCACTGCAAGATGCCTGCCCAGTTTTCATTCTTTCTTGCTTCCATTTTTGGTTTTAACATCCTAACTGTATGTTGTCTTTATTCTAGCCTTCGAACATGGCTTTGCTTTTTGCTTGTATCCTCTCCACAGCTCTTTGCTTCTGTTCTAGTCCTCATTGCAAGTCAGCCGTTTTCTCCAGCTTGGCTTTTCCGGGACCTTTTCTAGCCCTGTGTTCGCTCCTAGCTGCGTGATCTAGCCCTGACTTGTTTGTTTTTTTCTTTTAATACTGAATTCAACAACTATGGCCCTCTACACCCTAACAGTGTTTCAGAACTCTTTCTTTATGGCCACCTCAGCATTCCCGTTACTGCATTAGTGGGGAGCATATTACAAGTAGGAGTGACAAACTGCAAATACAATGACATGACCTTTGATGTAAAGGGCTTACTAAAGAAAAGACAGTCATAATATAGAAGGTAACCAGAAGAATGGAGATGACAGCCAGAGCTGTAAAACTAGTTTGGTTATTGAAGTTATGGCATAGCAAGATACCTGTCTTTTTTTTTTCTTGCATCCTAAGAATGCTGTGGTTTGTTCTGTGTACTTCTTGAGTCATGGATGGTGTTTTTTGAGCACAAATGGGTGTCAAAAATAGCATAATTGCAGAAGGGTAGGTAGAGTGACCTTGGGGAGAAAAGTAAATAGGCTGTGGCAAAGCAGGATTCTGATTCTGGGAAGGAGTTAACTGGTATGGCAAAGGATGGCTGGAAAAAAAATGGGTGCGGTTTAGAGGAACCGGTAGAGGAATTGGGTCTATCACAGTTAAATCAACCTGCCAGTAAGGTTATGTTGTTTTCATTGAGCAGGGCAAGTGAGAAGTTAAGCAGTAGTTGGATCAGGAATTGATCTCTCAGAGCAGATGTGAACTGAATCCTTAGGAATGTTATGTGAACAGCAAAATAAAGGGGAATCACAGAATAGTAGGGGTTGGAAGAGACCTCGAGAGATCATCGGGTCCA